>NW_019091486.1:340998-358803 GCF_001949145.1 Acanthaster planci | reverse complement strand
GCATTTTGGCCTCATCAACATACTGGAGGGGATATTCATTGATGTGAAGTGCAGAGGGGTCAGGTGACACTTGATTGGATTTAGAAAAGGCTTATTAATTGATCAAGATTCTCCTGAAGCTGGCTGTTACACAAATAAGAACGATTTTCTGCTATAGGATCAGGTCATCGATATACACGTATTTTCAACAATTGGAATGTGTTGTTATTAAATATATAGTACCTTTCACACAGTTCACCCTCAGTCTTTACCAAGCTTAGTTTTGCAGTCTTGCGGTGGTAAGAGAGCTCCTGTGGTACATTTACTTTGAAAAGGACTCATGTGGCATGTTTGTACTCGAACTCTTTACATTGTAGGGCCTATTACATAATTTCTTCATTCAGCGATATTTGTAACTATTTCTCGATGTTTTCATCTTTGATGTCTACTCTTGACATCTTAGAAACTGTCCTGTTATTCTGCCTGTTGGTTGTGACAATCAGTATCTAACATTAGACCAATGCCGTGTCCAAAATGGCCTTGCAGAGCTACAAATGGGTCTATTGCCTATGCGTATTTCCAATGGAGTGAAGACCTAGACCTAGCAGATTCGGGGGCAGCCAAATGAAATAATGAAAGGAAGAACTGTCTGACCCAGTAGCACTTTTCGAAATATGGCAGACGTAATGGGAGGGCATTAGTTTGAAGTCATGGTACTTGACGTGGAGGAAACACAAAAGATTTACCCAAACCAAATTGCACCCTCCTATTGTGTCAGCCATAATGCTAAAACAATGAGACTAATTAGCTTTAGCAAAGGCAATGCAACTCTCAGTTTGTCTTTCTATTGTAATGATTGTGATGGTTCTTTGGGTCGTACGCAATTGTTGATTTTGTTTACAGAGCAGAGTGATTGGAAAGCCGTTGACGAATCGACAAATAGAATGACTGACGAATAAAAAAAAAATCCAAAGTAATTATGCAATTACCCTGTAAAGACGGATGATTTAACTAAACTGCCAACTGACGACATATACATTAACCTTTTACCAGTCAATCAAGAAATAGATTTGTATTTTCCTCGTATCATTTCAAGATGACGACGAATGCCTTAGGATGGATATCCAATGCGAGCAGATCTGCACAAATGTACACGGATCCTTCCGGTGCGACTGCGAAATGGGATACCAATCGTCTCCTCCGCATGACTGTCGAGGTAAATGGTATCATTAAAGTTTACACTGAACTAAAGAATTAAACAAACATAAGAATTGTTGGGAATTAGCCAAACCGAAACCCCAAAAGACATCCATCGTTTTATTGTACTGACCTCGTGGTAGATTGGGTTTACTTCAGATTTGATATCTAAGTGGTAAAGTGGTAAATGAATTGTACCAAAAGAATTTGACGTAACCCGTACCGATTGGCGACCGGATGAACAGCGGTACGGATGCAAAAAATGGCTTTGTCTTTAGAAGTGGTTGAAGTTGTTGTTTTCCAAATGATCATGCGCTAATTGGAAATGCTCAATGGTTACCAAGCAATTCACCACGAAAAGTTCCCGCATGTTTTTCGACAAAAGCTACCAGGTGCTTTTGCCCTAGCGAGGAGTCCCAGCGGTGTAGCGGTCTCGCGTCATGCATGCTTACGCTGAAACGTCTTTGACATTTCTCTTCACTGTTTGCATTGATCAGACATAGACGAATGTGACGAGCTTAATCTTCTCGATGACTGTGATCAGATCTGTATCAACGCCGTGGGCACATTCTACTGTTCGTGTAATGCAGGCTACGAGCTTGGAATGGATGGCAAGACATGCATTGGTAACCATATAACTGAAGTGTTCTTAACTTTGTGTTTAAATAACCATAAACTTCTGGACCCATATTTTTAAAGGACATGTAGGATGGCTGGAGTGGGGCACGCGGGGCACATGCCCTCAGCGGATTCTTTTGCCCCCCCCCTTCGTGCGCCCCATTTGAAATATCCGTTGAGCTTAGGCCTATAGCTATGCAGTTACAGCTTATTTTCTTGTCTTGCCTCCCTTGGAAAATTGGTGTGTACCCCATATGCCCCACCGGACATTTAGCCCTAGTTACGCCACTGATAGGATATCTACTGGGGTCGAAGAGACCGGAACTACCATCACATTTAATTAGTTGCACTCTTGTGTAATATTCCGCAGTTATACGTGATCGAGTAACAAATGGTTTCATAAGCTATCCTTCAAATGATATTATTTCATTTACTTCATTCCGCCAAAAATGGAAAATCTGCTGTTAAAGAGTCTACTTGCAATTTTTCTTTTTGTTTCAATTTTGTATTATTTATTTATTTATTTACAAATCTGGGTAGTTTTTCTTCAACAAACTTATAGGAGACATTTTTACCTGACATGTAAATGACAGAATTTGTGAAAATTGTTCTATTGTTTACCTCTGCCAAAATAAGAAACCCGATGCTGCTTTTTTTTCTTGGCAGATGTTGACGAGTGCGCTCCGCCCATGAACTGTGATGTGATCAAAATCTGTGAAAGCGGAAGTCAAAATATGAACTGCTCTTACGTCGACGGTCAGTTGATAGACGTCAGCGGATGCGAAGGAGGTACAACGTTCAGTGAGACTCTCGTGCCGTCCTTAATAATTGTACTGCCCTCAGTTTTGCACTGGATTTTAGTTGCGCATTTTTAGGTCCCATTTTTTTAATAAGAAATAACGTGCTTTCGCTGACTACGTGACCTGAACCACACCTGCAGTGGTCGTGGGAAAAGACTTTGGCAAGCCGTCAAAGTTGTGAAGAAATAAAAGAAAACAAACAATGCCGAGCCAGCACCAAATGTAGTATTAAATATCTGTAACATTGGCTATGTGTGACACCATTTTAACCTTGATAAACGTGAGTTTCTGGCCTCTAAAGAAGATATTTTGTCCTAAAATAAAACCCCTTTTTCACCTAAGCGGGTATGTTTTGCGTGTCCTTTGGTTGTTCAGGTGATGACTGGTGCTCGAGGCAAGATTACAATTGCACCGAATTGCAGGTCTGTCAGAGGACATCGCTGACCCTAACGTGCGCCTGCATTAATCGAGATGGACACGCCCTAACGGAGATCGATTATGACCTGAGAAGTAATATTTTACGCTGGCCTACTGTAATTAGATTTCTAGAAAGAGGTTATTCAAAGAGGGGAATACATTAATTTTTCCTCGAGATCAAGAAAATGTTCCTGTTTTATAATTGTGGCCGCTAAAACACCCATCCATACACGTCGGCACTCTTACATTTGCATATTCAAAACAGCAAGACAAACAGGGCAAGTACAAAAGGAAAACAAACGCAGCATCTGTGTGACGTGTTTCACCTGATATCCCTCTCAGATACTAGCAGGAACTGTACTGGCCAGTGATATTGGCTACAGCGGAGGTGACAACTGTTCATTGTTTGAAAGCCTTTACATATCGCAACAACTGTTTAGGGGCTTCAGTGTTTTCACCAGGAAGCGTGGCAATGTGAAAGTCGCGTGAAAATAACCGAGGAAAACGCATTCAATTAGTGATTTGAACAACTCTCTTTGAATTACCCCTTATTGCTTATTCAGGGGAGCTGTCCCCCCACCCTAAAATTGACATTAAATTTCTGTACGAAACCAGTATTATCGTTTCGGGATCTATTACACCTAAAGCAATAACTTTTCATCTATAGACCAACTTACATTGAGATAACTAATAAGAATAATATAATTAGACCGGTAACACTGCTTCTTGGTTGCGTCAGTAACTCCAAGCATTTTTCTTCCCATGGATCCTAAGGCACAAGCAGTTACGACAACCCGTCGGTGATAAGACGCTGTGAGAATGTGAGCGAGTATTTTATTTGCGTCTCGGTCTCCGGCTATGACCTCGTCATCGACAACGAGTTCTGTGAGGGTGAGTTTGTTTTGAGAACTTTCTTGTTGGACATTTCACGCTCTACCGACGTTATAAGAGAAACCGAGCGGATCAAAGTCGAAGAATAATCTCAGTCCGGGCTAACTAAAGGTGGAAACTCATTCTGCTTAAAAGAAAGACTAAAACCATCGTGAGATCAAGGGTCAAGATTCACATTCGTGTGGAACAAGATGGCTTTTTGTGTCATCGCTATACGGAAAGGGTCAAGCACAAGCCGACAAGAATTCCCCTAACGGTTCGAGTATAGACATTTGTCTATCATTTATGTCTATTAAATGTGCATCATAAAAGACACACACATTACTTGTTAGTTCGTCAATCTTTCGTCGTTTTGACTATTTTGTTTTGAGGTTTTGGGAGGGCCTAAGTTCCCCCTCCAGATCCTGTGCCCATTTGCTTTGTGTTTCTCTTCTCAGAACTGAAGAAACATAACTGCACAGACATGGAAATCTGCAGGAACACTGTGGGAGGCTACGAATGTCCTTGCAAGGAGGGATACATCCTAAACAACGATACTCAGATATGCGACGGTGAGATTCCACCCGAGTGAATGAGCGTCTGTGGGTAGTTGGAGCACATGGAACTCGGTAGCTGAAGTCAGCTGACGTGTCAACCACGCGTGCATACATCATCATAAATGCATAGCTGAATAAACACGAACTCTTGGTCCTGTGTGGTGTATAGCCCATTTCTGGACAAAAGAAAAATTTCTCTGTTGTCAAAATGACACCAAATGACCGGGAAAGGATCAGCCCGACCGACAGTTTTAGAACAATGCACTTATTTGTGGCTGGTAACCTTTTTTGGAAAGTAATGCAATTCTGTTGTGAATTAGAAAAATATTTTCTCACCGCCAGTCATTCAGTACCAACGAAATTGGCCTCTCTGCTACATAAAAAAGCACTTGCAGTCCACACTCGTAATAAAGTTAATGAAGGCAAATAATTACGTGCTCTTTGTGATGGTAACATGACCAAAAGCTGGGCTCATTTTAACAGCCCATGTCCAATCAAACCATGTTGCCCCTGGTGACTTCCGTTTACTGCCATTCTAGGCTTTGGCTCAAGTAGGTTGGGCGTGATGTAAAAGTGCTCATGTTAGGGAAAGAAATCCCGCCTTTTCCAAGATGCATTTTATGCTTCGTCGAACTGTTTCTCTTTAGATATCGACGAGTGCTCGACTGACTACATGAACTGTCCGGAGGGGGAGGCCCAAGTCTGTAAGACAAGTAACGGCACCATCCTGTGCGAGTGTCACCAAGGGGAGGCTATCGTGTGTGAAGGTAAACAGGAACCAGACGATAAGGCATGACAATCGCCGTGCATCATGGGATTGAGTAAAACACAAGCCATGCATTGAATGCATAGTACTTTGGAAGAAGTGTACCACTAAAAACATTGACCAGTGTCGAACTAATCACTCGAAAATAAGGTATCGTTTTCTTCACGCAACCTTTCCATCAAAATTGTTTAGAACAATCAAAATTGAGAGCTCACCAGAAAAATGAGAAAATAGAGGAACTCTCTGGCGAAGATTATAGCTTCTGCCTTGGACTGTGATCATCAATGTTAATGAGCAAGTGCTGGCCATTAAGAATGAGCGTTTGAAGCTCATTCATCCCGCGTTGAGTAATCGCGTTCCTTTTTTCAGCCTACGTCGCTGGTGTCTTTTAGTTTGCTGTCCATGTACAATCCTGTGCAATGTTTTACACTGTACTATGTCAAAACAGGTGCCGCTCGCATATTCCGGCAGCAAATAACGTTCTAGTGATAATTGCTCATTAAACGTTTTTCGAATCGTGTTTTACCGACAGGCAATTGTACCGGAGGATGCACTGGCATAAAGGTGTGCTCTGAAAACGTGTGCACCTGCTTCACAGGATTCTTTCTAAACAGCGACAACAAACCGTGCAAAGGTAACCATAGAGTTGGGCATTAATTAACCTGAGCCATCAGATTGAATACAGCTACATGTGTAATAAGAACTGATCGGCAGGAATCAGTCTATATCAGGCATGTGATGTTTTTGTCATTAGTGAAGTTGGCTGAAGTGTCTGCGTTACAGATCCTCAAAATAATTACTTTAAAATAGTAAGAAGCAAACTTGGCAAATGTAAAAAGGAGAGTTTCATGAAGACATCGCTAGGCATTTGATCTAACTCTGATGGCTGCACCAACTTAATTATTCTCAGCCTAAGATTTAAACATCACTCTTTAGAGACCACAGCAGTTCATTCTAGTCGGAAAATATATCTCACGGCTTTCATTTTGGTTGAATTGGGCAGTACGAGACTAATGCATCTCAATCGGGCGGTGTATAGAAAAACTCTCCCTGTAGTAAAATTGCAAAATGTGTCTTTTGTACACGCGGAAGATAAATTTTTTGGCAAGGACACTATCAAATATGTGACGACAAGTACATAAAGTGGCTTTTCGGCGTGCACCTGGAGGAAATTCCGAGATCAGTGCGCAATTCAGTATTAAAAAGCAACTGACGTTTCTAGAGATTGTTTCAATATGGCTGTTGTTTTTCCAGGTGGGGGATGTGGCGAAATGATTCACGATTGCACCGAGATGGAGAACTGCGTAAACACGATCGGAAGCTACAACTGCACATGCATGGACGGCTACGTCAGGGACGACATCGTGAACGGAACTTGCAAAGGTACAGGAATCAGGCAGATGAGCCCAAAATATAGTTATTCCTTTGTTAATTATAAATACTGGTCAAATAGTTTTTGATACAAAATGCCAGTTTTTCAATTTTTGGAGCGTTTTTTGTCATTATTGAGTGGTCTTTCTGGATGTGATTGTATTGGTTTATTGTTTATCTGGTTTTGATTTCTTGCTTTGTTGGTTTGCTGAATATGTCTGATTCGGTGGTTTTGGTCTAGAACAATTTCAGATGAAATTTTTAATTATGTAAGTGCGGTATGGGGTTGAAGCTTGTTTCTCTTACGAATGTAACTTTTGATTTCTCGCCGTCATTAGTTTAGTAAAATGGTGGAAAATCTAGGACGTACGTACTTCTGAGCCATTTTTTCCTGCTCCACAACCTACAACTCTCTAACAAGCCACACATTTCTAAATGTTTGGTCACTGGTCTGCGAAGATGTAAGAAATCGATGTTTCCACTCAGAAAATGGCGTGTTTTTATTCATTCTTATCAATGCACCAATAAACTGCTGTGATGTGTTTTTCTTTCTAAACTCTAGACGTGGATGAATGTGCAGAGAGGACAGACAAATGCAACCACCTGTGTATGAACGAGGTTGGCAACTATTCCTGCTCATGTGTGGAAGGTTACTCACTGAGTGGGGACGGGTACACCTGCTTTATGCGAATGGGTCTCCATGGTGAGTGTTGTCATGGCGGCTATCAGTACGCCCACCGTTGGTTGCGCAACCGTTTGGGTGAAAGATACCAGGGCTCAACGTGATCTTGGCTTCGAGATAGGAACTGTTCGATGAACGGTTCACACGCCAGGCGAATGCCAGAGCCGAGTGAATTTGACGTGACGCCTGTGATTTCATCTGACATCACAAATCCGCGTTTTGATTCGAGCAAAACACGATATTGTACATTAAAACACTCCATTGCTCCACATTCAACCGACCTCCTCTAAATGCGCCTTAAGGTCGTCAGCAAATCCAAGAGACCTTTTGTGGCAACATTTCATTTTCCACTACTGAAATTGAATAGGTCTACGCCACCCGGCCCCTTTTTAAAAAGTATAGGAACCGAGTTTGACTGTCAAAACACAGGGCTGATCTATGTGGATGAATTTTGCCACGTACTTAGCAATGTCCCTGTGTGTGTTTATAAAACGTGCTCCTTTTTAACAACCTTCCGCTCTAAAAGAATAATCCCATTACAAGGAGGCATGCAGTAACTACTTTGAGTAAATTAATAAGTTAAAAACTAACCTGTTCAGAGTGATCCAAAGAGTGTTGTTAATTTCCTGAGGCGAAACCTCACCAAGAGATAAAGCAGTCAAAGATCTTTCTTAACTTCGAGCGACTAATTAATTTGATCTAAGCTCATCTAAAATGGTGCGTTTATTAGACCAAGAAATTTTAACGAAAATTTACCAGCACCTCTCCAAACTACCTCTTTACAAAATGTTTTGAAATTAACCCTTCAAGTTTAGAATCACATTCCTTGGCTTTGTTTCCCTTCGACAGGTCTTTCACCATTCTTATGTCATTTTGTTTCCTTTTCCCCTTCCCTCACTTTGCATTTTTAGAGGCCTACATGGCGTTGTCTCAGGAGGACGCACTCGATCAACCGGTACATAAACCTTTGTGCTATTAAGATACACATGTATCACGTGTGTTTTCTTCTCTTTTCAGTCCTTTTTTTTGTCAGAAAGTTTCAATTTTGAAAGTTTAATTAACTACTAAAATTTGTAATCTTTAATTTTGGTTCATCAAAGGGAAAAAGGGATAAAGCCCTCATTTCAAAACCGTTTTAAAACTGTCTTATTTAATGCGGCATGCACGTCACATTACACAGTAATGTGTTACCAGCGAGCTTCTAACGTAGAATTTTGCTTTATAAGTATTTTGTAACAGAGGTGGGTAGCCGGATCGGCTGAAGTGCGAGAAGGACTTAAAGTATTGGGACGTACGTTTCAGCAGTTGAGAAGTCGACACAAAATCGTGCGGCATTGTAACATCGCTTGTCAGTTCATTATCACGATTGGCTGATGCACAGTCACGTTGCAATCCATCACGTGCCACTCTTTTGTCATAGATTGCGCGTCCCTGCAGATGAAAAAAAAATGACGCCTTTAATATCAGTTGAGTTTTTGTTTATTACTATGGACGCAGGACCGTCAGCTACTTACTCAAAGAAGATATTCAAACTAGGAAATAGTGAATTTGTGTGGTTTTGCTCTGTATATTGAAGGTCGACATGACAATGTCGATGAACGGGGTGGCATGGTGGCTGTTCCCGCTAGGGATGATCTGCGGCTTTGTCGTCATCGCTCTCACGGGTAAGATCTTAATGCAATTTCACTTCAACTTTTTTTAGCTCTCCGCCGATGCTACTGGCACCTGGCATGTTTCCAAACACTTTGAAAACGTGAACACTTACTTCTGAACATTTAACAGGATAAAATACAGTGACTGGCTTAAAAGTTCTGTTTGTCACTCAATATTACTTTTATTTCTTTTTGGTTACATTTTAAAGCCATTGGAAGGGCAAAGTCTGCACGATTTCGACGAGGGACGGACGTACCCTTGAACGGTGAGTAGGCTTACGCCATTTGGCAAGTCAAGCAGTAAAACTGGCAGAAAGATACAAAGGCCGTGTCCAAATAGGGCTTTCCCAAGCTATGGCTGGGTGTGTCGTCTGTGCATCTCTGTGTAATTCCAATGGAATGCAGACCTTGATCTAGCTGTGGACAACAGATTCAGATGTGAATATACCACAGATAACGCCAAGCTCTAGCAAGAAAGGACATGTTTTTTTCTTAGCAATTGGGGCTCCTTCAGAGGGAACTTCGTTTGGCTGGTTCACAAACGATTATGAAATGCTCGCGTCGTGGTCGCATTGCTACCAACAAAATGACCAAATTCCAACAAACACACCTCTTTTCAACCGATGGCAGGGGGTCTTTCTGCTTCGAGCGGAAAAGTAAAGTATGGTTGCATCCCCCCCTTTTTGTTTATTTCAAGTTATTCCCCAAGCCAATGTTCTGTCCGTTCTGTTTCTGTACTTGATATCTGCAGCTTTCCGCTCCCTTGGTGGACGTGTGGCAACCTCGGCGTCTGGGCTCCGTAGCCGCTTGTCCAGTCGCGGCGGGAATCGAGAGTCCAACGTGTACATGAGTGCTCCTTCACAGCAGCGGGACACCAACGATGGAGACCAGATGGGCGGCGACGCCATATACACGCCCAACACCGTAGGCCAGGTACGTGATAGGGTCACGGGGCCGGTAGAGACAGACGAAGGCGACGTGTACGAGGTTCCAACTCAGAGTTCGCAAAAAGCGGTCAGTGGCCAAGGTACACTGGAGTTGAATCCTAAACAGCCGCTGGGCCTTGTGCTTGACAACAGTACGGCGGATGATGAACCGCATTATCTCTTCGAGGAATTCGGTTCGCCGGAATCGATGCCCAGTAATGATCCAGGGACGGACCTCTATGAAAGTTACGACAATCGACCAGCAGCCGTTGACGACGAAGAGCTATATTTAGATATGCACTGATGCAGTTGGTGCTCCAATCTTATGTGCATTTGATATCATTGCAGCCTTCAAATCCAATAAGACACGATACCTGAAGCGCAAAGCTCAGTATTGATATTTGATGTATTGGCAGCTCACATTTTAAATGGAATACAAAACCTTTGGCATGATTTAGGTCGGTTAATATGATTTTATAACGGGCATTTTGCTTCTTCCCTTTGCACTCTCCGTTCAATACCCTCGAATTCCAGAGCAATTTTGAACTGAGATGTAGGTTTTAAGGAAGAGATTCCCAGGATAGATATTATATATTAGTTACCAAGATACCCCAATCGTTCAATAGTCATCACATATGTTTTAAACAACCATGATCTTAGGTCGGCTTTTGATCCATTGCAGATGTGATTTGGCGGGCTGTGGCTTCGATGTGCGACGGTACGGTTTCGTCTTTCAATAACACTGGAATTGGTACGTAGCTTAGTTCTACAAGCCCGCACTTTTTCAACTAATGTTACAACCAGATGCAATGTAAGGCGCACATGCTTTCGCACGTTAGATGATATCTATGGCAGTAAGACCGCTTGTCTGTTCATTATGTTTGCTAGTTTCTCTTCTAAACTAGTGACACTTACAATGTAGTACACAGATAATTTATGTAGTTACACAGGCAATTTACGTACGAAAAAAAACCGCAGTCTATGAAACGATGTGCTCTTTTAATGTTTATAACGAGGCATGCGATTTAACAAAACACCTAATAACGTTTGTGTTGTCTTTATGTGTCTTACGTAATATTGTGAAATGACAATTAATTGGTTCCTTTGTCCCGATGAGACACATGGATGTACAGTCCTATTCACGTATGTGCATTTTGACTGAGAATTAGACATGCTACATTTGCAATTTTATACAGATTTATCATAATACTCATGATGACTTTCTTGTAATGGTACTGCATGTGCATTATACTTTTGGTGTGCTGTTATTTGGGATTTTGATGTAGGTTTAGAAAATATTTTACCAGTTAACGCAAATACCAAACAAATTACGAAAACATGATAACTAAGGACATAAAATGAAGTTAACACAGAATTTGGAGAGATGTTCTTTCTGGTTTAACGAATGAAATGGGCACGAGGCCATCTTTTGAAAACATTATAATACGGTTGGACAATTCTTGAAACAAAACCGCAACATAAAAGTAAACATTTCAAATAATCCATTATTTTTCTGCGTCACACCTGTTTTGTTTATTTTTGTTTATTTGATAGCCCCAACGTAGAATATTAAATGTTGGTTAATCCTTGAAACCCGAAAAAACGGGCCTCTTTAAGGTGACTGGATGGTCGAATGATGGAATCCAAGGGACCTGAAACAGCTTCAAATAATCATATTCCCTCTAATCCTCTTCGAAAACAAACTCCAGGATCAAGAGGTCAAAATGCCAATCTAACTCACTGGCCTTGAGACATGTCAGAATTGGAGGCTGTAGAGAATTGGTCTCTCCATGAATAGGCCTAATTGGCCAGGCGCGCAAGCTGCAAGGCACCGGAGAAAGCTTAATACATAGAAGCCTCGTCACCGAAGTGAGCATAGTGCTTCTAAATTGTGCACTTGCTGCAGCTGGACTGCTAATCTAATTTTGCTTGACCCTCTTCCTAGTTAAAGCCTGAGTCAGATTTCGGATCATTCTGATTCTGCGCGACAGAAGTCTGCATTCAAAACTAAAAAACAAAAAAAAAAAAAGGAATATATTTGACTTTTGGTAGCAAGGTTCGTCTCCCTTGTGATTCCATTGCAGTGGAGGAAATTTATAATACATATTTAAATCCATTGGTTTTACACCTTGTCAGATATTACATATGATATGTGGATAGGTCGTGGCGGATCCAGCTAGGGTGAGGTCTACCTGCCCCCAGGGATCATGTTCCAATTTATTTATCGATATTCCTACATTTACTATTAATACGACGAAACCGTTTCATATCTTATTTCTTTTCGAGAAATTCTTCTATGTTGAAAAAGTGGACAACTTTTCCTCAGAGCAAAATCCTCACTATGGTTCCACACCTCGTAGGACAATTAAAGGAAAAAACATAGGCAATTCACTGCAGGTAAGGCTTGGGTCGTCCCAGTACTCAGGTGTCTCGTCACTGTGGCATGACACTAAGACGGCACGGCAAGAGAAACAAACAACGTAACATAGCGACTTCACCAAATTTCTTTCGACGATAGTTGGCTACATAGTTGTAGGCTTATACGGAGGAAAGGTTATTGCATATTGAAAAAGTATACATGTACTTATACCTTAAAGTTGATTATGTTTTGTATATACCAAATTAACAAAGATACGTGTAGTTTGTAGTAAGCTCTGTCTGTGTGCAGGAACAAAATCTTTAAATGTGGATAATACACGTGTTTTAGTTTTACGTCTGTATGAAATCCAAACACATGAGCACATTTTTGACTATAGTGGAATTCGACCACCAGAATTAGAAGCCATTACTGCGGTGGCACAACGCTCGAGGTCAGGTGGTACGTGCGCGTTACTTGCCTCTTCGACCAATAGGGTGTCATGATTTGCCAAATACACGCGCGCGTCAAGCTGAAGAATGTGCGTGTGAGTGCGGTGCCACCGCAGTTATGGCGTCTAATCGGATTAGTCTATAGGGTATCAGAAGCACCATTTCTGCTTGTTTTGTTTCAAATAGTCGACTTTTGGAAAAGCGTCTGAAACAGGGCATTCAAGTTTAAAACCGATATTCACCACATTTAATTGATTATGAAGATGGTGGTAATGATTACAATTGCTGAACTTTAAAAAAATTGAAAAAAGGAGTTTATGTCCTTAACTTTAATGACTCTCTCCTCGTGGATTTCGGCAAGCAAATATTGGTATAATTTAAGAATGGTATAGGATCAGGATTGAATGGTTTGAAAGACGGCGCAAAACACATGTATTAACTATTAAACTATGCAGCTCAGAACAAAAAATGTTTTATTGAGTGTATTTTTTACAGTGATATCCTTTGCCTTTTTTATACCGGCTATCACCTAGCACGCATTAGTCCTCATAGGAACAAATGTTATTTACATTAAAAAGTATATGTAACGCGAATTTTTTTTCTGACGTCCTATGAAATGCACCTTTTGTGTTTCTGTTCGCCATAATTTAATTTGAAGACTATTTCCAAAAGGTATTTTGGTCCCTCTTTAGTTTTAAAGTGCAAGGAAATGTCTACGTGATGCCATACTGGGGGGAGGTCAAGCGTTTTATTACGTCATGCATGAAAAATATACTTTACAAAATCAGTAATTGAGTATATGAAAATATAGGTCAATCAGCAACCCGTATCAGAAATGTTTTCAAAGAGCAAATTGTTTGCTATAAATTAAAACATTACAATTTCAAACTGGAGGCTTCTCGGGATGACTTCTCAGTAAACATACAGTACCTTTATACCAGCAAGGTATCTGAGTATGGTTCCTGTACACTATTTGAAAACAACACAAAGCAGGCCTGGGCTATGGAAGATGTCCTTCAAGTTGCAGCAAGTGCAAAAGCAGTGCATCGCGAATAAGCGAGAAACATTTGTGAGTTTGAAGACAGAACTAGGCCAACTTTGTGCGTGCAGAGTCAAGAGAGCTTGCAAATCTCACACCCTTGAAATTGTTTGGCCCTGCGGGCCGTAAGGGCTGTTTGCTCTCTGCAGGTTGGACCACGAAACTTCAGAACAAGGAACTCAAAATCACACCAAAAGTAGACACTGAAAATGGCAATAAGACACGTGAGGAAAGATTCAAGACACCCACAAGTACACGAAGGGCCTACTTGGTGTTGACGGCTGTGTCCGAACTGCGAGTTATTACCCGAAATTATTCAGAATTAGGTGCAGGTAACAGACGAGCAGTTCGATGAAAGCGCCCTCTTTAGATTCTCTTTAGTGACCCGACTATTGAACCGGTTATTCGAAAGGCAGCCTTTGTAATTACACGTCTTTGAGCTTTCTCCTGGTTTTGTACCGAATGGAGTGATACTCAGTAACTTATTGGGAAGAAAAAAAAATGAACAACACTTAATACAAATGTAAATATGGCATCATAATTTTACCCGCAGAAATTGGGAACAATGGGGATTATTTCACTGAAACCTTTGTAAAGAGGGCATTACCAATACAACGCACGAGACATAATTTAGTAATTATACACAATGCACTGTGCATAACTTTCTGTGACCATTCCTGAGTTAGAGACCCAGCCATGGCGTTTCCAGCCGGGGTCGCTTAGATATATTACAGTTTTATTTTACGTTTATTTGTCTGTTTGTTGTTTGTTTTTGTTTATTATTAATTTGGGGGAATTGGAAGCTCCACCACTTCGAGAAACTATTGTAAATGTACCAGGCACTACCAATTTCCTGGAGGAGATATACGGACTGTTTTAGATGAAAAAAAAAAAAGAAATTACGATCATTTTAGAAAAAATAAAGAAACAAAGAAGAGGTATATAGCGTAAATTCGTGTAGCAGTAAGGAAGAAAACATGGTTACGAAATGTGCCGCTAAAGGTTCCACCTGAGCAAGACAAGAGCCTGCAATTTATGTGAGTCTGTGACAAGGTTCCTAGGCAGAATATTGGCCGTCTGACATTTGGATTTAAAATTCCGTATAACACTTTAACCTCAAAGGCCATGTCTTTTCTTTCTTCCCTTTGATTCCTAATTCCACCCAGTCTTTTGACATGCACATCTAGTCATCACAGTTGAAACGGAGCATTGAATTGATGTTATTTTAGCAGGCTGAACATTACGAGAGGGGGTTGTTTTCTTTATTCGAAGAGCCGCTCTGCAAATATCCACCTGCCCAGCGTACCTGGTACATTCGCATTTCCGGCGAAGATCATTGCAACATAAACTGCAGTCGGGGTTCCTATAGGCCTACGCTATCGGTGAAGGCACACAGCTTGGAGTTGTTTCCCGGTGCTTTTGCGTAGCAACAATCAAACGGGAAATTTTCAAAACATGACTGGCCAAATCTGGACGAGTCCGCGTTTCGTTGGGATCAAGCTTCGGGACCACCTCACACTATCATAAGCGCCGGGCGTACAGGAAGATACGCGGGTGAGAACTCAAAACATTCTGAAGGAAGGGGTCGCGTCAGACCTGACTTGCGAATCGGGAAAGTAACATCCCCCGCGGGCGAGCTTGATTTTACCCTCATCCCCATTTTCGAAATTGCGGGCGGCTCAAACGTGTGGCGCAGCACACACTCAAACCCGCAGTTTTTGAGATGGAAAATAACTTCCCTGAATTATAAGACAATCTCGCTTGTCTTCTTGTCGTGAATCTTTGACGTTCATTGATGCATCTAGTCCGGGACAACCTATATGTATAATGAGTTAAGTTAGTTCACTTACTATAAGCTACTCGATCCTACAAAGCATGCAGCAAGCTGCATCGCGAGTCAGAGTTGGCAGACGTACATAAACGCACACACAGCGCCCCTGCTAGTTTAGTAGATTATATTTATATAGGAGCATTTTTATGTATGTAAAGTGGGCAAACAATGTGCCTTGGATGGAAACAGGATTTTCGCTTTTGGTTTGTTATGAGATTTTCCCGTTTACTTGGGTGTCTAGGAAATTGTGAATTTCAAAAAAATTGTGAAATTGCCAGAACACAAGTTGTACAAACGAAGAAGTTTCACTTGCAAAACAAAGTAAGACTGATAAGAACTTTTAGAGATGACGTACGCTCAATGTGCTCTGCACACCTCGAACACAAGTGCACGAAAAATATGAGATCACCAACTGCACGATAAAAAGGCATTGTTTGTTATTGTAAACAACAAGTGTTATTCCATAAAAGTACGGCATGTCCCCGTATAACTTACAATTGCGTAATTTAATCACAGCCCAAACAAGCTTCCATGTACTGCCAGGGAGGAAGGCATCCAGGTCGGCCATGATATTCCTTTATTTCAGTAAATACCCCAGAATAAAACAAACGCAAATTCAGGGAATACGGTGTTGTTTTGAAGTACGATTTCCTCTCAATGAGCTTTTTGTTTGTTTTGTTTTTACAAGATAAAACTTAATTGTTGCTTTCTTGTCCTCTCCTGATTTCAACCAGCCGGATGATAGATGCTCTGCGTTTCTACCCCTCCCCCAGATCATCACGTTGTTTGTTTGGTTTTGGTTCACGTTTCCCCTGACGTAATGCTGCGGCCTGGGTTTGTGCCGGGGTATAAAACCCAGCGCCTGGCGCGCGTCCTTACATTTCTCCATAAAGTGGACCAGGACGCCGAATTGGAGAGACTACACTTTGAAGCCGGGCCATCATCACGCGCACAGCGGCAGACTACACCAAAGAAGAGAAGAAAATTAGGTAAGTAGATTCCTTTCACTCTAAAAGAAAAAGTGCGTTCAGCTTTTAAACACAACTTTGCTAGCACTTTGCAAACACGTTCGGATGCTAAACATTTAGTGTCCAAGTTCTAAACATCAATGTCCAGTGGCTATTATAAAATCCATTAAAAATCCAAACTCGCTTAGCACTTCAACATATTTACAAACTGATAGCAAAAGAGTTTTTAGAGAAGTGTTTACACACAGTGTTTGTAGTGAACTGTACATTATTCGTAAAGCAAGGTATCCATGCCAATAGAGATTGTCTCATAAGACTGCAAATTAAACTTAACGAAAGCGAACAGAGATGCAGAGTGGAGCAACAATTTTTTTTCAGTATTCCAAGGAATAGGATGCGCAAGAACAGTTATCAAATACTGCTGTGTATAAATCAAAGCCTGGCTTGTGTCCCCGCCCCCAAATGTGCCTTGTGCGCGATGCGTGAACAAGAGAGGGATGTATGTAAACCTTTGCCATTATGCTGCCATGTTTGTCTTGTTCCATGTATCCCCTAGGCAATGGCAAGTTAACTTTACCTCAGTTTGGTTTACATTGCTTTGAATGGTAGTGAAAGCAAGATGGCTGTCCCATCGTAGAGATCCATACTTGTTCACAGAACGCAAGCCCTTTTTAACGGAGTTCTAACAATTTGAATTTGTTTGCTGACATAAAACGAGCTAGAAGTAACTCCTGTCCACAGCGAACTATGCCGGTGGAATAGGTTAACTGTGACATTTTCCACGCTGATCGTATGGGTTTCAAGAGTATTCGCTATGAACATTAATAGGGAATTACAATGAAATGATAACATGATAGGGATTTTGGAATTTCGACGAGCTTTCAGTGCCGTGTCATTTTAAACCCGCAAATCCAAGGTATTTTGTTACAAATGCAATATCTGTATACCCCGTGAATTAGAAGCCGCAAACTGAAGACCCCCCCATGTGGTCTATATAGACACGTTTTCATATTGATCTCGAGATCCCTTCGATATTGAATTATACACGCATAATAGTAAATGGTTAAATTTATTGGCGAAAAAGTAACCTCTTCATTCGAAAGGCATGAGCAGTGATGTAGTCGAGCACTTTTTGAGAACCAAGTTCTCTACCAAATATTTAACTAGTTAGGAGGGAACAAAGCTGAAGTACATCGGCAGTTGATGGTACATGCATAAAGGTAAGATTACAAAGCAACATAATGACGTCATACTATCACTGTTTGATTAAAATTAACTTTTTAGGACAAAAGTACTCGGAAAGTACTCGGCCGAGTACTTTCCG
>NW_019091486.1:310841-339958 GCF_001949145.1 Acanthaster planci | reverse complement strand
CGGAGAACGTCGGTACTCGGAAAGTACTCGACTACAACACTGGGCATGAGTTTTTGCTTTTTTTTTGTATTGTACTTTCTATACAAATGAAGACCAGAAGCTTCTCCTGGACAACAATAAAGTTCGTTGATAGAAATTTGAACATTTCAACAATTTTTAAATGCAATGTTGTATTTCACACAAGGCGTGCCTGTTGATTTGCCTAATGGCGCCTTGGATTGGCTATTAAATAGTATACGTTTGAATTACAAAGTCTCATGCGAGCGAGTGCTGTGCTACAGCTCAACAAAACCTACCAGCCTATCAGAAAAGCTTTCCATTAATATTTTTACCTGTACTGAAGTTTGTGTATCAGTAAAAACGCGTTTCGAGCGTTGTACTCCAAACGGTATACTTGTGTATCTACTTGGGGTATGCTGGCCACTTCGTCAGAGCCAACATCATCGTGCGCGCATAAAGCAACGCGTCAGTTAGTGATAGTAGACTTATTTATCTGGGCCTTTTATAGAAGCGCCAAAAGTGAATGTGGGGGCGACGTTTTGCATTCACATACACGCACAGTGGAAAGCGCTTAGTGTTCCTATCACTGAACGCCCTTCGGGGACATTAACTTGAACGCCGCGGTAGGGTCATCAGTGCACCCTGTAATGCATTTGGGTTGACACTACCTATCTTGTACAACCTTGAGGAATATCTGCCTTGACTTGAAGTTCGCCCTCTATGGCATAAGAGAGAAAGGGTGGTGGGAACTGTTTTAACCGGGCCAATACGCGCCGGCGTACACGCGAAAACTGTATAAATTGGTCGCCTTCAGTTCACCCCACCTACAACGTGCTAACCCCCCCCCTCTTTGCGCCATACTAAGTTCACAGCAAAGCTAGGACCATCATTGCCGTGAAACAAGAGACAATTGTTCCCGGTCGGAGAGAGTAGCATCTATGTATCTCGTTTCCAAGAGGAAGTAAAGAGGCAGTGAGTGTGCAGGAAACTTTAAACCTTCCGCAATGAGACCTGATGCTGTCTAAACAACGGGTCTATTTTTGACCATCCTTTCATATGTTTTACAGCCTGAGTATTCAAGGTTTAGTTTACAGACTGGGCTCTCTTACGTAGTCAGATGTAAAATAACGACACTGCCTGCCGAGTCATCTTCGGGCGCCATATGGGAAAACAATCCACGTTTTATTCCTGACAAATCGAAAAAAAGTAGAATCTAAATGATTACATTCTCAAAAAACCCATCATAGTCATCATTTCCTACAGAGAGTAGGAAATGGGGCACATATTACTGCTGTTCAAAGGAGCAAAATGTTTACCATGCATAGTATTCAAGAGAGATCTTGTCAGTAATCCGCCTCAACTAGAAGTGCCCCCTCAGCGGTTGAAGAGAGCCAGGTGGTCCGCAGTACTCAATCGATCGCCATCTTATCAGTGCATGTAATACGGTGCTAAATAGTAAGACCCTTTCGTGGAGTCAATTCTCACTGAGCACGGCTGTGTGGAGTTGTTGAATCATATCAGTTATCAAATACTTCAGGCATTGTGATCGAATTGAGATTATTCGAAAGTACACGAACGAAATAAAGATGGAAATGATCCATTATTCAGTTGCACGTGATGCCTTGCACAACATTTCTTGAAGCATTACAGGAAAAGTGCTTGATTCACATCTTCCGTGGTGATACAAATAATTACTATTCCTCCCATTTTTGTGGTGTGTGGGTGTATATGTGTGTGTTTATTTCCCCCCCGGGGGGGATCCGGCTGGAGATTTTTTACTTGTTTGTTCTTGTTTTGTTTTGTGCGCTTATCGTACATACCTGGTGTGGATTTGTGAAGAAAAGATGTCCACACGATGCAGAACAACAAACGTTGCGTTCCGATCTCGAGGTCCAAATATTTTCACATAAAATGCCGCGTTAAGGTAATTGCAACATGCCTTTCAGGTACGCCAAGATTGATTTTACAGCTACTGTCTATATTCAGCTTTTTGTTGGTCATTTTACCTTAAAATTTTCCAGTTGTTGGGGGGGGGGTAAACCGAATTCGCGATGCTAAAGCGAGCAGGGACTTCATACATCGTAACCGCACCATGGTGCAGCATGGACAAATTTGAAAGTCGATCATTTTTATCGGTTATATGTGCTCATGGCAAGTTTTTGGCTCCTGCCCCAGGCTATAAAAGGATATTTGTGAGTGCTTAGCAATGAGCATCCGAAAAAAAGAACATGTTCACCATGATGTTGGCCGATGTTTCAGTAGGAAAAGGTAGTTCGCGAATGCGGTGCACGTTGAAGTTCATTTGCATAACTTCCGCCAATCATAACTGGAGTGATATGAATAATACATGCCCACCTTTATTACCATATGTGGTGCTGCCCCGAACCTAACAAAACATCCAAGACCTTCTTCCCTTGATAACGATTTATGTGGTGACAGTGCCCTCTAACAGTGCATGCAGTGTACGTGTGACGATTCGCGTCGCACAATACACTACCGGAGGTTCTTGAAACCAAGACTAAGTTGGCAACACTTTCACAACTATTTCTCCTCCTTGGTATGACGTAACGCACGAATTCAAACATTATTTGTTCAGGTCTTTGGCTTACATCGATCACTCCTGTACGTCAACCATCTTGAAAACTCAAGTATAATGTTTGCAAATATCACCGCCTAAAACAGCTAGTGAAGTCAGACATCAATTAATTGCACACTCACGCAAGCAATACTTTTCCTGGCTACAGTTGTTCGCGGTGGGTCAGCGAGACAAGATGGAAGCCACGCTGCGATGCATCTTGGGAGCTGTGGTAATTTTCAGTGCGGCAACAACCGTCCTCGGATCAGTGTAAGATGTAAACGGATTTTGTTGTATTTCTAAAGGAGGTGATTTTGTTGTTTCTCCCCACAGGCTCTGGCAAGCTGTATTTCTTCCTGACAATCAGAAAGAATGGCACCAACAAAACAAAACAAACGAAAAACAGAATCTTCCCGAAAATAAAACTCCAATAAAAAAACAAACAAAAGAAAACAAAACAGAACAAACAAAAACAAGCTAAAACAAAACAACAACAACAAATATTATACAAGTACCTCCCTAAGCCAACAAATAAACTATCTAACCAATCAACAAAACATATGTCCTCGGGTTCGACTCAGAATTTGTTCTCGGGGTTGGCATTCGGACCGCAATCCCCCCCCCCATAGTTCATAATGCTCACTCCTCCCCCAAATGGTTGCTCCACAGCCTTTTACTGGAATGTACAGCTATCACAGTTATTGTTATTTAAGATCATTGTACAATATTGTCGTCCTTTATCAGAAAACAAGATGAGCCACTTCCGTCCCGGAAATGTTTCTGTAGGTTTCTCAGGATATAATTACTCTAGCGAACCTTGCGTGCGGGAGTAAAAGGGCCTCGTTGTGTGTGATTACATGGCATTATTCAGCCTCAAAGCGTACCCTTCGTTCCCAGAGACCACAGATGCAGACGGACATACCAGTACCGGGCCGCGGAGGGATACACGACGTACCACAGTCAGCGGTACACTGTCAGCTGCGGATGGTGCGGATGGTCTCGATGCGCTCGGTACAGGTGAGTTGGATGCATTCGGCCCAGTTCTTCAATACCAAAACGAAACGAAACAAGACAAAACAATGTAACAAAACAAAAAGAACTGAACCAAACAAAACAAACACAAAGGACTAAAAGGGACTCGAATTTCAGCAAGTGTTGTTCTTCAATAACGGTAACTCCTTAGAGCCCGAATTTATTACCCCCAATTTTTGATACCTGTCACGTCATACAATTGTTTGTACCATTGCACTCGTTGACTGTCACCAACACCACGAAGTAACACAAATCTATAGATGTGTGCGCGCTTCAACATGTATTTTCAACATGTATTTTAGGTGCAGTGTCCGCGCACGTATGGCGCAGCTACTCGTAAGACACGTGCGCTATTTTAATACGCCAAGTAACTGAGGCTGCATTCGAATCCGTTGTCTAGAGCTAGGCCTAGGTCTTCCCTCAATTGGAAATGTGCGGAGATACGTAGACAATAGACCTAGCCGTAGCTCTGAAAGCCCGTTTAGGGCACTTCCAGAAAAGTGATTATGTGAACCATTCTTACCAGACTGCGCGGTACGGGAGCAACACACATCTAGTTCCTTGTCTTTCTCAGTGCATTCTCGATGGTAGGCCTACTTGGGCCTACTTTATTACCTCCAGAGGATGCAAAAATGTCTGTTTTCAGGCAATTGCTGAAAGTACTTTGCAAGCCTGGACTGAACACCATTTTAGCTCGACTATAGAGGAGAACATGGGAGTGTTTTGGTGACTAAACCATGAACAGGTTTCAGCTTTGGTCATTGGTTAAACGTTTTTGTGACTTCTGGTATGCCCGTGTTTTATCATTTTTCCGACTGAACGAAGAGTGAAAATTACATTTATTACCAATCTCATCTGCTTCCTTGCACTTTGTCTCTGTTTGATGACGTAACCTTTACAGGTTCTTTGTTTTTGTGGGCCGGCTAATGTTCCTCATGGTTATTGCTCTGGGGTCGATGAAAGTCGATGAATGATTTTCACATAACTTTAATGCCTTTTTGTTTTTGATTTTCCATACTTTAATGCCTCTTGTTCTAACGGTAGCCGATATAGACCATGACAAAAACATCCTGTTCTCTTGTTCCTTTAATTCATTTGAGTATTGTATATGTATATCAAGAACACAATGCCAATCCACCTTCACTTTCTCATTCACTCTGTCTGCCTTTCAGGCAATTGTCCTCTTACAATTACCGTACCCAACTGCGGACAAGCGCCCGCACACAGTGTTGCACCGGATGGCGCATGGACGGCTATGGGAAGTGCTCGATTCGTAAGTGAACATGACAAAGTGTACGGCTGCGCAATGACATTTTCTGAGACTCAACTTTTCTTCCATTTTGTATTTTTCTTCAATGTATGAAAGCTCTTTCATTGTAGTTTATTTGGTTAAATACATTGAAATGCGCATGTTTTGAAACAATTGAAATTATCCGTGCAATTGAGGGCGCTTTTGTTTTGAAATCATCTAGTGAAAACGTGGTTCAGTGCATAGGTTTTTCTATTCAAATTGTGAGCCCAGAATAAAAAAAAAAACTGAAAATATTTCTGAGAGAGGGATCGATGTTTTCTTGTTATGCACAACTACGAATCAGCAAATAAGAGAAATCTGAGTTCTCGAAAATCTACAGAAATGCAGGACTTATTTGTGTACAAACCAATGACTCAATGGTACATTGGTTTGTCTTCTTCCTGAGATGACATCACAGGTTTGCTCATGAATATGGAAGTCTCATTAGCATTTTACCGAAAGGCGGTAATATTCCCCCTGAAATAGTGAAACAAGGGTTGAGAATCAGGTTAACTGAGACACAAAGGTGCAGTTTGGGTTTTGGTATAAAAAATGATTGCAGCTAACCCTAAGCCGAATATACCTCAATAAGGATTAAGAAGAGGTTACGCTTGCATTTGAGGGTCGTCAAAGAAGTTTATCAAAATGCACAAGCTTGAATTGTATACACCAATCTCTAAAGTAAGAGCGCATCTGGTCATTACCAGAAGACTTTGAGACGCTGGTGGCAGCAGATTTACCGGTCTTTTTCACAGTGTTGCCCGTGCTCTGAAAAATGCACGCTTGCTCAGAGCACCGCATGCACCCCCCCCCCCAAAAAAAAACAACTGGGAAAAAGGACCAGTATTTTTTGTTGTTGCTTCCACATACCGTCTCAACATTTCCCGTTAAGAAGGAGACATCCAGGTTTTGACAAATCAGCATGATATGCCGCGGTCTGCAGCAAACTCGAGGAAACAAATGGAAATTAGTGTGTCATACAGTGGTAGGATATACGGAGAATGGTAACAAAATGGCTTGATGTCATCAGCCTCATCCCCATGGCTGTGGGTACGTTTCTTCGATCGTAAGGCTCTGCTCCATTGGTTCGAAGACTCCACGATAAGTGCACGCATGCGGTCTTTCGGCTCTATGGGACACTGTTGCTTAAGTCGTCATTTCACCCTGGCTATATCCCTGCGAATGGAGCCTGCGGAGGTTTAGGGGGCTTCTCTGTGTGATGGAGGACCATTCTTTTGTCCTGAAACAAATGTCATGTTGGTGAGGACTAGGCTAATCAAATGACTTTCATTATCTGAAAATAAAAACTGTATGACTCTTAAGAACTTCAATTAAAGATTCAAAGATTTGCCATGTTTGCGTCTTAGTCACTGCTAACTTGCACCTTGTCTGATGGCAACGTGCTCAATTTGTGTACAATTCACAGCCATATGCAGCCCCTCCTGTCACCCTACTCGAGGACGATGCGTCAGGCCTAACGTCTGCCAGTGTAATACAGGGTATCACGGTAGAACCTGCAGCTATGGTGAGTGGAACTAGTTGGCACCCTTTTTCCCCTCAGAAGGGGCTGTTAGCAGGTGTTCACGCTTGGAAAATTTGCCAGTATGTCAACATCTCACCTAAGTATTCTTCCTCTGCTTAGTTCTGCTTATTGTTTAGGGTCGTACGCTAAACGCCAGCAAGCTTTTTGGTTGGAAACAAGACGTCTGATGGAATTATTTTGTTATTCAATGATTTTACGTAGTAACATACACAGTCACGTTTTTGGAGCAGTGAATATTCCTTTATTTCCTCTCTTCCTTGGAATAAAAATCCCCCGGTATTTTTGCAACTGGGTTTTTTGCATGAATGTGAAACCCATAAAGGTGGAGCCAGGGCTGAACTAAGGACACCCTGGTGGTCATTAGCTTGCAAAAAAATGCCAAAGCCAGATTCACTGCGTTAACAATCTGGTTCACGCAGGGATTTTATTCTGTTATAGCAATCCATCACCTAACCGAAAGCCCGGGTTGATATTCGAATAGTGTAGAAGCAAGTCAGGTTAAATGGTGTCGATAAAAATCACTTTATGGTACATCAGGGATTGGTAATGGCTCTGAGGACATTAAATGAAGGTGTTGCATAAAATGACTACACATTACTAAAAATAATAATAGCACGTTTGGCTTTATCATGTATGTCATTACTAAGAAGTAATTGCAGAATACCGCATCACTCTAAAAAAAAAAAGGAAAGAAAAAAGACAAAAAACACCACGCCTGAGATGACTGGTTACGTGGGTACAAGGTAAAAATCCTTTGAGAAGAGTGTGACACTTTGACCTGCACCTGGCTATGAGGTTGATCATGCAGGGTGCGGGGTATTCTACAATTGTACTATTACTGACGTCCTTTGTAAATGTTTGCTATATCTGCAGGAAAACCCCTATAAGAAATATTTTCAACTGTTATGTTGCAAGCTATGCGTGCGATATTTACAACACACTGTGCGTCGTCTTCATGTGAGTCAAGGGCACTCACAAGTATTCAACACTGGCTACGGCTCTAATTCACCGCTGCCTCTTTTGATCAAAACTCTCTGCCGTACTCGCAGTCGACAGGACTGGAGTGCTACCCCATAAATTGATACAGGTGATCTGTATTAACACCGCATCCATTCTCCCCCTTAATTTAATCTGCCAAAAAACCTCCCTCAACCAGGGTCAACAACCTTCAATTTTATTTCTTCTGTGACCCTCACATCCCCTTGTGCCTTACTAGTGCCTGTTCACACAACACCCTTTCCACCTGCTGCTTCATCCACTCACCAGGCTCTTCCCTTTGTCTTTCTGCATTCGTCAATACATGTATGTGGTTGATACCCGACTTGCTTGTTTGTCTCTGGCCGGTCATCTGTTTGCCTTTCAAAAAGATCCTGCTAGGACCAAAAAATCGGGCCCTCCTGCTTTCTTGATTTGCATTTCATTTCACTGTAGCCAGCAACTTCAGAGGTTTGCAGCAGCTTTTGTATTATTAATAATCCGCATCCATTTGGTGGAATAGCCGCTTCGAGCAGAAGCACCCCCTCATCGGTTGAAAAGAGCCATGTTGATCGGGTGTGCTCATTTTGTTGGTTCCCGAAGCGGCCGTATGCGTGCATTTCACAATCGTTTGTGAACTAGCGAAGTGCAGTTTCGAGCGAAGTTGGACCTCAATTTAACTGCTAAAAAAAATTGCTCCGTCACTCTTCACCAAGAGAATTTTTTTACCCGTTTCAGATATTAATGAATGCATGCGAAAGTCAAAGGCTTACCCGCAGTGCGACCACATATGCATCAACACGGTCGGCAGCTACCGTTGTGAGTGCCACTCGGGCTACGCACTTGACGCTGACGGACACAGCTGCACTGGTAGGAAATCTTCTGTTCTGTATTTTCTCGCTTGTATGTTCTCTGCGACTTTTGCGTCTAAAGTGTCTCTACTTAGGTATTAACATTATGTAACACCCAGATGTAGATGCCTCCAAGGAGTCTAGATTAAGCGGTTACCATTTTCGTTTCAATCCGTGTCGTGACATCCACACAAGGACTGAATGGGAAGTTACAAGAATCGCTTTATTTCACATTAAAAGAACAGTGAAAAAGGGCTCCAATGTTGCCAGCCTCAATAAGCATATTGATGGCAAAACGTACTTTATTTTATAGAATAGTCTTACTCCTCTCTAAAAAAAGTCCTTTAAAAAGGATTTTCACGAGGCTTTGATAATATTCCTGCCCCATTCCTTATTCTTGTTCTCACAATATCAGTGTTTGGCCAAGCAGTTTCCCGTTAAAATACGAAGGTTTAATTAATTTGTCTCGAATACCTTGGATCTCACTCAGTCTTTCTGGTTTACAGATATCAATGAGTGCTCCATGTCCCGCACCCAAGACTGTTACCATAAGTGCGTGAATACGCCTGGAAGCTACAGGTGTGAATGCTATCGAGGATACACCCTTAAGGCAGGTGGAAAAGAGTGCAAAGGTGAGGCGCTCGGATCCTCGACTTCCAAGAAGCCATTCAGTTGGCCTGAGTCTAACACCACTTCGTTGAATAACGTGAAATACATGGTCACTTGCAATGTGTGTAAAGAGAACTAACACCCCTAAAAACGAAAAACAAATCGAGAACTATTTAGAAAAAAATGGAACGAAAAAATACTATCCAATCAAATGAAAGTGTTCCAAACTAATCAGTAAGTTCTTCATGAAAAAAATAGTTATATATAAATTCAGAAAATCAGCTGGCCCACCCTTCCACTTTACTCAGTTTATTTCTGTGAAGTCTTAAGGCATGCACTGTATGTTCTCGTGGATTTATAGTTCATTTCTTTACGTGTTCTTTTCACCGCGTCTTGTCTGCCAAATTGTATGTACATGTGTATTCAGTTGTTAGGGTGAAGGGCATATACATTCCTCTCTGTCATTAGGTGTAGTATAACTACACGTCTTTCGGTGTTTCAGCTTTCATTTCTCCTCTTGGTCCAAGAGATTGTCTTGTAATTTCACATGCTGGCTCTTATGAGCATTACTTAAATTGACCAATACATCACATCAAAAGGAAGGTCCGTCGGGCCCATGATGATGAGTGATGGAAGTATATAGCTTCAGCAAAGACAATACAACCCTCAGGTTGTCGTTTGGGTGCTTGTGTCTTTTAATATGATTCATTCAAATAATAGAGTGACTAAGAGGGCGGTTGACGAGTCAGACTGACTGAGAGTAAAACCTTACAAAGTAATGTTCGTCTTCGTGGATTTAGTAATTATGATTCAACTGAGCTGCCGACTGGCTATTAACCTCTTTCTCAGTCAGTCATCATGCATTTTTCCCCGTATCATCTTAAGATGACAACGAATGCACAGGGATGAATAACCAATGCGACCAGATCTGCATAAATGAACCACGAGGTTATTCTTGCAACTGCGCGATGGGATACGCATTGTCTCGTCTGTACAATTGTCTAGGTAAAGTGTAGAAGTAACAATCAGAATTCCGAGGGGTAGATGATTTAGCAAAAGCAAAACTTTTTTCAGTAATTCCGTGCTAGATGGGGTTTATTTCAGAAGCAGGGATTTCCGAGTGAATTTGTGCATATCTTCACAAAGTGACAAAAAGCCCATTTTATGCCAAATGCATTCCAAGGTAAACGTGTTTGAAAATACTCCTCATTTTATGACACATCTTCAAATATATATACTTTGTTTGTCTCTGTGCAAGATCATGATGTGTTGGAGCTTTCAAATGTTAATCCACACTCGGTTGCACAAGTATCGTTTTATTTCATCAATAAAAACGTTTTGACTTGTCAATGCAAAAACAATATCTAGAGATCTTTATGTTTTTTCGATTACTTCGTACACACTTTTGTCACTTCGTGAAAACAAAAGAGACATAGGGACTGACCGTTTACGTCAAATGTTTGCGTGCTATTAATATGAAAGGAAACACGATGATTTTACTTTGAAAGTTTGCCAAGTTTTTCTTTGAATGGAGTGTACTATGAAATGACAGGAAAATCCCTAGATCAAACAAATGCTCAGTTTCCAGGTTTTTCGTGAAGAAACTGATGGATTGTTCCAAAAGAAATGTTTGTACACTATACTTGAAATTGAATTCTCACTTCTGTTTTTTTGTTTTTTTCTGACGTCAAGGTGACGTTTCTGCCACTGAGGATGTGATCGCAAACGATCCAAACTGCGTAGAGATGCACAGAATGACGTTTTAATTGTAGAGAAGCGATTGACAATGTTGCTCTACAAAAGATCGCACACAAACAGGAAACCGTTAACTAGTTACCGAGCAACTCACCTCAAAAACCATGTGAGGATACCAAACATACAAAAAAAAGCTTCCACATTTTTTGTAAGAAATGCTGCCAGATGTTCTTGCCATAAGAAGGGTTCCCTACCTTGCTGCAATCTTGACTTCCCTATTATTAATTTGTCTTGGTCAGACATAGACGAATGTGAACTGGGTGAACCATACGAGGACTGTGACCAGATTTGCACCAACGCCGTGGGCACGTTCACGTGTTCGTGTAACGCTGGCTACGAGCTTGGAATGGACAAGAAGACATGCATCGGTAACCAAAACTAAAGTGCATCTAACTTTGTGCATAAGTTATGTCAACCATGACCTCCGCACCTGTCATTTTAACATGTTTTCTTATAAAGACATGCATATCACCAAAGGAGTAGAGGCACTAGAGACCAGAACAGTCGCATTTGAAGTTGCACTCTTATGCATGTGATCAAATAACGAGGGCTTAAATTTCAATTGGAAAACTCAGCTGGTATGGAGTCTACTCGCATTAACAAACTTGAGCAGCCTGTCTTCAAACACTATAGATTAAAAACGTCTGATTAATTAACGATTTATGAATAATAGACCACAGCGCCATCAAAATCCAACTGTTAATGAACTTAGGTCTTGGCTTTAGCGGTGACACATAGAGCTTAACACGCAGGCTTACTATAAACTCACAGGACCACGGGAGCAAGCGAGGGCTTTCCTTTTGATATTTAACCTTTCCCCAGAAATTTTAAGAACTAAACTCAAGCCATTTCTAAGGATGGGTTTGCGTCAGGGAGATGCGTCGATTTAACGCAAGCCGTTCTTTTCTTGGCAGATGTTGACGAGTGTGCCCCGCCCATGAACTGCGACGTGATCAAACTCTGTGAAAGCGGAAGTCAAAATATGAACTGCTCTTACGTCGACGGTCACTTGGTTGACCTCAGTAGTTGCAATGGAGGTAAGACGTCTTGTGAGAGTACAGTGTAGACCCTGATTCTTCCCTTGGCTTTTGCACCGAATTCTGATCAGGCTGTAGGCTGACGAAGTTGTTCCAGTTTACATGTATGTAACTTTTAGGATGAGGAGGTATGCTCATTGACAAACAGTGGGCAAACCTTCCACGTTTTGATAGAATAAAAGAAAATACGCTGAGCTAGCATCAAACGCACTGTCAGCGAGATAGACAACTGAATAATGATGACACACGTGTTAACCATGACAAAAAGTTTGTGGTCGTTTTACGTAAAAGGAAGTCTCACGTTTTGGTTTATTATGCAGCGTACGTTTGCCTACGAAGCGCTCGTCTGTATATTGAAAAGGTGGTCTCGAAGTTGATTCAACCTCGTCCGTTACTAATCGTTTGATCCGATCCTACTTAAAATTTACGGAGAACAGAGGAAAAACTTTTGTTTGTTTGCATTCTTGGTTCTATCATCGTAGGTACGTCAGTAATGCTTTACGCGAAAGACACCAACGATCACTTTCGGCACGAATATAGCTTTTCTTTTTGGTGGAACACATCTTGTCACAAAGAATACGAACAAATTCTCTGTATAAAGCATAAAGAGTATTGATTCCTATTTCCTCGAAAAATATATCTTATAGTTCTTATTAGCTTGGTTTGAGTACTCTGGGTCATATTATGCACAAGCCTATCGAAAGACAAAGACTAGGAACGTTTTTGCATTAGGTCTACTTTTAGTTTCGCAGGATTTAGTGCATAGGCCTAAAGGCCCACAGTTAAAAAGCTTTCCAAGATCAAAATCGGTTTTCCCCTCATCGTGTATCCTTTGTGCATCCATTGACTACGCAGGCGAAGACTGTTGTTCCAGGCTAGACTACAACTGTACCGAGTTGCAGGTCTGTCAGAGGACATCGCAGGTCCTAACCTGCGCTTGCATTGATCGAGACGGACACGCCCTAACGGAAGTCGAAGAGGACCCTGGAGGTAATACGTTTTGCTACCTTCCGTGAGGAAATGACTTGAGAAAATGATCTTAATTGGAGAATATACGTGCAGATATGCCCGGTTTCCGTTTTTCTCAATATCAACAAAAGATTCCTGATTTTACAATTCTGCTTCTTTTTGCAGGAACAGCATTCGAGCATTAACCCAAATGTTGTTCCTGCCTATTATGGACGCCTGAGATAAATTTGCAAAAAACAAAAAACAAAGACAAAAAACCCACCCCTAGCAGCTTTTCAGGGGAAAAAAAACCCTACACTACTTGGCTGTGGAAAGCATATTCAAAAATATTTGAACAATTTCCCCAAAGATGTCCTGTTTTCTATGCATTGGAGCTTTCCCCTTAAACGTTGATATTAAATTATTGTGTGAAACCAGCATTATTGTTTTAAGAGGCTTTTAAAATTAAAACTTGCAATTCTAAGTCAACCTGCAATTAAGATGATGCAAACATGTATTAATAGTCTTAGACCACTGGTTCTTGATAGTGTTGGTAATTCAAAGGATTTTTTTCCTTGGATCTTAAGGCACAAGCGGCTACGACCTGTCTGTGTTGCGACGCTGTGAGAAGGTAAACGGGTATTTCACTTGCGTCTCGGTCTCCGGCTATGACCTCGTCATCGACAATGAGTTCTGCGAGGGTGAGTTTGTTTTGAGAAGTGTGAGAGTTTTGGAGAAATTGTATTCTCTACCTCTGGACCTTTCTTGTTAGAAACTCCTCGCTCTATTTGCCTCAAGCAGAAGCAACCCCTCATTTGTTGAAAAACAGAATTGTCGGGAGTATCCATTAGGCCTAGCAATGGGATTGTAATGCATACGTTTCCTAGAATCATTCGTGAACCAGCGAAGCTCAGTTCTCACCAAAGGAGCCTGATCCCTTGATAAGAAAATCGCCCCCTTCTGGGTCCAGCTCGAGGCTCATACCAACCAGCAAGAGAAATTGGGCCCTTAACATGCATGGCAAACTTATTCGTAGCTAAAGAGAGGGGCGCCATTCAAATGAAAAGAAAAACCCTAGCATGCCTTATGGATGAAGGGAACCAGCGTTCTGATCACCGGTCAGGATTCAGATCTGTGTGAACGTGACGAAGAAACAAACAAACCCAGGTGAAGTGTCATTTATACCCAGAAAGGATTGCATACAGGGGACTAGAATTTCCTGGAGGCATCGAGTGCAGTCGACGTTTGCCGATCAATGATATTCATGTTCTTAAACTGTGCTAGATTAAAGACCACACTTATTACTCGTATAAGTTCTTTAATCTTTCTTTTTTCCTATCGATGGGGGACTCCCCCGTCCGGTTTTGTACTCATTTATGTTTTTGTTTTCTTCACAGCTCTACAAAAGCATAACTGCACGGAAAGGGAATTCTGCAGGAACACTGTGGGTGGCTACGAATGTCCTTGCAAGGAGGGATACATCCGAAACGACGATACCCAGTTATGCGACGGTAAGATTCCGCCGCTGTGAATGAGCGTCTATGTTGGTAGCCGGAGCACATTAAACTTGCTCAGCTGAAGTCAGCTGACGACTGGTGCCAACCATGCAAGCATACAATCACTAATGCATAGCTGAAGACACCCGGACTCCTGGTCCCGAGGGGTGTCAGAGATAACTTTCTCTGGTGCCAAAGTGACCACAAAGTGACCCAGGCAAAGGTCAGTCTGACCGATAGTTCTCGAGCAATTCATTAAGTCGTGGCTGGTAATTTTTTTTCCCTCCGACGCAATGTCTTTGTATTGTGAATAATCTTCGTACCAGCCTTTCTTGCAGTACCAATGAAATTGGCCTCCCATCACAGCTACCATATCCACTCGTTTAGAACGGAAATAAAGCACTAAAACATTGTGAATAATTATGTTACGATTCGTAAAAAGTCCAAGCTATCTCAGAATAGTTATTATTCTAAAGCTTGAATTTTATCCGATGCCACAAAGAAGTCAAACAACGTGTGAACAAATAACCAAGTATGATTAATTGAGAATGCTACGCTTAGCATGTGAAAAGTAAGAATAGCAAAGAAAATGCTGATTTGAACTCTGAGTTTACAATGATAAGGACAAAGAATCAAGAAAAGATCTTATAGCTAGGCAGGCACAACAGTGAAGAATGCTGAGCTCCACAGATGGCGAAAAACAGTTCAGTCCGTGACGGTGCAAAAAGGAGCTACAACTGGGACGAGACGAAACGGCAAGGGGGTGATGATCGTACCAAATATGGGAACTTAGCGATCCAACAAACTGAAAACTGGATTCAATTCACAAACTCTCTCTTGTGGAACAAGATTCAGCTTTATACTTAACCTGGTCTGGAGGAACTTACATGTGTCGTTCCGAATTCCACAGACGACTCGCCACCTCAGCGGGTTGAAATGGTGCAGAAGTCAAGAAGTGAAAGACTTCTCACAGCCCGTGTACGGTAGAATTGCCTTCCCAAATCTCTCTGGTTGTGTGTGTGTGTGTCTCTCTCTCTCTCTCTCTCTCTCTCTCTCTCTCTCTCTCTCTCTCTCTCTCTCTCTCTCTGCTTTCTCCTTGTCTGCCAAATCCCGACTTTTTATAACCTACAACTATTCAAGATATTTCTATTCATTACTTAAGTTTCATGAAATAGACTTTTTAGCATTACTTAATCTTTAAAAAATCCAGAACATAGGAAACTGCAAATATCGCTGGCTCACAATAATTTTCCGGGACATACAGCGAAATTATTCTGGACTACGGTCGGTCATTCACCGTGGTCGTGGCCAGGGGTCAAACGCAGGTCACGCAGAATCGTGTGCAGCACCGTTACATAACGGTGCTGAAATTCGCCTCTTGGGATATTTCTCTTCGAGAAATTCGGAATTTCTCAACAGAGGTTTCGAGAAAATTGCATTTAAAGGTGGTCTCTTTTCAATACTTATTTCCCCAGGAAGTTTCTTTTCATGCCATGCCTTTGACTTAACCAATACTACTACCTGAAAGTAGGGATCTTAAATGACACTAAAGTACAAAATCATATTCATAGAAGTCCATTAAAATGTCATAGTTTGTAAAGAAACACGTTTGTCTGTTCGTGGAAACGCTAAAAACCGTGAGATTTGTCTATTTGTGAAAGCAACTTTTTTTGTAAAAAAGCGTATTGCTTCCAACACAAAAAACTTGTTTAAACAAATTATAATCTCGTTTAAACTGTAAAACTGCCTCGTTTAATTAAACACAATGATAAGTCATTTAAACGAGATAATTAGCAAAATCGTTTAAATGAAATAAGTCGTTTAAATGGGATAACAAAAAGTCTTTTACAAAAATAAAATACTTTTTCGCGTTGGTAACAATACATTCCGCAATTCTGTTGAAGCGCATGAGAGAGGCAAAGAATACATTTGTACTCATTTATAGGAGTCAAGTTCGCCTCTTCGTGGAACGAGTTTGCCCGTGGTTTTGCCCTTTATTGCTCAGTAACGCTATATTGATGGAAGACAAATTCGCCTTCTTCGTGAAAACGAAAAATACCTTACTTTTCAAATACTTGAATTTTACCCAAAATAGATCACCTTGATTTGGATGATTTTCATAGATTTGGTAACAATATTGTTGTCGATTTTACCCGGAAAAAGAAAGTTTAAAATCACAATTTGGGGCCCATTGTGCCTCTTCATGAAAACGGTAACGTTATTGAAGCACATACGGTTAACAGCTGATTTATGAAGACAAATCGCGATATGTTCTTTAAGATGGTAATATGAAAACTGAAAGGCAGAGCTCATACTACAAAACCCTGTCTAATCAAATTTTGCTGCCCTTGCCAGGGGCGTGACCCAGGATTTTACGAAAGGGGAGCGTGAACTAAAGCAGATTATGGTATAATGCCCGGGAGCTCGTAACACTTAACCCTACGGAGTGGGGATCCGGGGCCATTTTAGATTCTGGATGCTCTGTGGTGTCATTTTCTGCAGTATGACCCCTCTGCTTCTTCTCCCTCCCTCTTTTTTCTCCTTCTTTCTTATTTTTTTTTGGGGGGGGGTTCTTTTTATATTTTTTGCTTGTTCTGATGGTGCAAAAGGGGGAGTGCGGCGAGCGCTCCCACGCCCCTTGGATCTGCCCCTGCTGGCATCAATAAGTAATACCCATGGCTTTGCCTGAGGTAGGTTTAGTGTAGTCCATGCATTTTTGGTACGTCAAATTGTTTCAAGATGCGCTTTGAGCCGGGGAAATGTTTCTGAACCTAGAAATAAGTCTTGAAGTAGTTTGAGGTACCCACAGCCATATCTGACTCGGACCGGCCAGCTGATCTTTTGTTTGGTGACCCAATGATCAAGACATCTGCGCCTGTAATAAAGAGGGTGGTCGTGGGTTGGAGTCCCGGCCGAGTAAGCTTGGGACTTTTTTCGCAAGCTCTTGGGAAAGACACTGAGCATCCCGTTATTGAAAAAAAATCGTCGAATTGCTTCTCATATCTTCAGATATCGACGAGTGCTCGACTGACTACATGAACTGTCCGGAGGGAGAGGCCCAAGTCTGCAAGACAAGCAACGGCACCATCCTGTGCGAGTGTCACCAAGGGGAGGCTATCGTGTGTGAAGGTAAACAGGAACCAGACGATAAGACGTGACATTCGCCGTGCATCACGGGATTTAGTGAGACACAAACAATTTGTCAATCCTTATGCACAATGCTGTGGAATAACTGCATAGTTTGTGTCGTACAGATGACTCCAAAGTACGGCATCCTTTTCTTCAGGTGTATATTGAGGATTTCAATCCCTGGTATTTAGAAAAACCCATTTTTTAAAGCTGACCAGAAAGTAAAAGAGTATCGGGGATTTCCTCACATGAATATCAGTTTTTGTCTGTGTTTATTATCATAACTTTCAATGAGCTATTGTTGGCCACTAAGAGTCAGTGATTGAACCTTTTCATCCCGCATTGACCAATCACATTCATTTTTCCAGCTCATAGTAACTGGTCCCCCTTTTCTCCGTTGCTATCCATGCACAATCCCATGTAGTGTGCTTCATTGTTACGTAGTCGAAACACTGCTGCCAGCATTTTCCAGCAGGGGATATCAAAGAAGCTATACAGCTACAGAAATGGTGCTGGTCGCCGATTCAATATTCTCGAATCTTGTTTCACTGGCAGGTACTTGTGCCGATGGATGTTATGGCCCGCTGGTGTGCTTTGAATATAAGTGCGCCTGCTTCGAGGGATTCTTTCTAAACACCGACAACAAACCGTGTATAGGTAACCATAGAGTTGTGATTTCGCAGGTTAAACCATCTTCATATCGAATAAGTCCTTTTGCAAGTTAAATTTGAATAAAATCTGGTACACCCCATCTGATTGCACATAAGTATAACAATTTGAATTCCTCAAACTGAAGACACTGTTGCTTTACCTCGTCATTTAAGGCAAGTTTTTTTGTGTAGCGACCGCTGCACCATCTCTGGAATGGACTGGTTCCTTTGTGCAATTAAAAACAATTCATAACTAAACTCCTTAATTTATGAAACTTTATGAATGACCCACGCAATATGCAGTCCCTCCTAAACTGGCATTGTATGCAGTTAGTGCCTTAATACCCTTCGCCTGATTGGTCAAAACACTTCGCTGTAATTTGCTAAATGCTCTTGACCGTGATTGGTTAAAAGCCTTAACTGTGAATCTATGAATAATTAGTGCTAGAATCCTCCACAGAAACCCAACCTTGCGAGACCTGAACATTATACGAGTTAATACAAATATGCCAACAGTTATATACAATTTTCTTGAACAGTGAATATAACCACCCAGGACAGTTGTAAATAAACTGCTTTTAATCACACAAAGTCTGTGAACTCATGTTTGACCAAGTAAAGGGTATTCTAATGGTGTAAGAACTATTTGAGTAAAACGATTGCGGTTTCACCATGGATCAATCTCTTTCTTGAGTATGCGTGGTTCTGGGGAGAACTGGGGTTCTTCCCCGGTTCTTCTCAGAGCCACACATACTCCAAAAAGAGTTTGATCCATGGTGAAACCGCGATCATTTTACTCATGAAAGGTATTCTATCAAAACATACACATTGTTACAGAATCTCATATTGATGCAAGGCGTCTCTTGTGTAACCAAGCAAAACATGGACCGAGTCACGAGGCATAGCAAAGAGAACAGAAATGGTGAATGACATTTTTCTAGAGATTGTTTGAAAAAGGTTGTTGGTTTTCAAGGTGAGGGATGTGATGAGGCGATCCACGATTGCACCGAGACGGAGAAATGCGTGAACACGATCGGAGGCTACAACTGCACATGCGCAGAGGGCTACGTCAGGGAAGACATCGTGAATGGAACTTGCAGAGGTAAAGAAGTCAACCAGGTGAACCAAAACGTTATTTTAGCAGTGAGAGGGCTTCTTAAATTTGTACTAAGAAACCAGAGGTCCTAGGTTCTTCATTCCCAACGTTTTTTCATTTGTTCTCGTATGGTCTTTCTGGAAATTACTGTATTATGTTTATTAACCTCTTTTGATTGCTTTGTTTATTGCTTTGTTGACATATCTGATGGGGTAGTTTTGTCTTACGATGAATTTTGGTAGAATGTTAAACTTTTACAGTAAACAGAGTGAATTGTTTTTTAAAAACAACAGAGAGAATGATTTCATTTGACCGTCGTTTCATTCAAAGCTGTTTCACTTGTTTGGGTGCTGTTTAGTCCCCTTTCTCTTAAATTTAATTTCGACTTCCTTCCCATAGGCCTAATTGTGGGAATTTAAAACAAATGTTGTGACTTTTCCCCCCTCATGTTCCTTAATCTCCTTCTCTCACCACTTATTTGTGATTTGTTTGTGTGGCTTGGAATAATGCAAGAATTGTACTTTTTAAATTAAAAAAAACGAGGCGTCTTGTAAGGGTTCTTTTTAACACCAATAAACTGCAGTTTTGCGGTTTGGTTTTTTTCGAAACTCTAGACGTGGATGAGTGTGCAGAGAGGACTTACAGATGCAATCATCTGTGCATGAACGAGGTTGGCAACTACTCCTGCTCATGCGTGGAAGGCTACACGCTGAGTGAGGACGGATACACCTGCTTTATGCCATTGGCGCTCAGCGGTGAGTGTTGCCGTGGTGGTTGTCAGCACGCCCACTTTTGGTTGCTCAACCTGTTGAGTAAACCTGAGTAGTTGAGTCTGCCTTCCTCGCAATGCGTACGTGGTTCGGTTCGGCGCTGATAACGTGCGGGAACGGTCAGTGCAACCTCGCTTCCCAATAGGTCTGTGTGTTCGGCGGTGCCCATACCGACTTGAGCAAACTTCCAGGCCTTTGGTGCGCAACATGTGGGGCTTGCTTCCGAAATTGGACGGAACATTCTGATTGGCTAAGAATCCCGATTATATGAATATTTATTTGTAGCGACGGTTTGATTGGTGTTTAAAAAGGTCAGCTAAACTTTGATTAGCAACAACCACTTTTTCGTTTATTGAAGGGGGGTTTACATTATTCTAAAAAGATGTTTTGGCATAAAACCATCGGTTCATTTTCCTAAAAAGTTATATTAAAGCAAGATATGGAAAAAACTGGCACTAACCAAATATGGACATTCCTATATATAAAATAGATGAGTCTTCTATGTAACATGAGCTACTACTGGCGCCCTCAATGGAAATGTATGGAATATACCGTGCAGTTGTTGCAGACATTAATTTCCATCCAGAGTAAGGTTGACCAAGTTGTTAGACGGACACAATGGGGTCGTGGGACAACGTGCGCTTCGTATCCTGGCTGAATCAGCACGGCACACCGGATTGCGAGCAACAGTACTATAAACTGTAAAAAAACGACGCAGCATGCCAGCTCATATCGGTTGTTCTGGGACGACAAACACGCCCGACTAACGACTTGATTCCATGTCAGCTACCTTTTTAGAAAAGTTGTACCAAGGCTCGATGTGATACTGGCTTTAAGACTAGAACTTTTTGATGGACAATTCATACTTCAGTTGCATGCAAAAGCCAAATGAATTTGACGTCACGAACATAATTTTCATCTGACGTCACAAATCGGTGTTCCTATCTATTTCTTTTTTATTTTAATACTTGTATGCCAAACAAAGAATAACAAACTACAACAGGTGAAAGGGATGACAACAAAAAAGAAATTAAAAATTAAAACAAAAGAAAAAAAAAGTTAGTTAAAACATGATTCAAAAATACACCAAAGAAGATAAAAGGGTTATTACCAACTGCTGGATATAAGAAACTATAAAATTAGAACTAAAATCAACATATTTGCATGACCTGGTACAATTTTGAGAGGAAAACTGGGGGAACGGCTACTTATTTCAGGATTGATGAGTTCTGGAGTTGTTGTTCTCATGTCTTTTTCGTCTTTTTCTGTGTTCCATTAAATCATACTTAGACCAGTCATATTACATAAGACTCCAGAATTGAGTCATTCGCTCTCCTTAAGCGATTAAACCCACCCTTGTAGGTTTTGAAAATCACGATTAGGTCATGCCAAACAATTGACTTGTTATTTAGAAAGAATGGAAATGTTGAGCTTTGAGCTTTTCTGTACCGTAAGTTTCTTTTCCCCTATTTTTAGAGGCCTACATGACGTTGTCTCAGGAGGATGCACTCGATGAACCGGTACGTAAAGCTTTGAGCTCTCACTATTAAAAGGGATTTGTAATTTCAGGGCTATTTTGTTTTTTTTTTCCTTTTTTTCCCTCTCGATTTGTTTCCTGTTGAAAAAGTTCATTTTAGAATTTTTTTTTACTAATTGCCCAAATATGTGGCCTTCAATTTTGGCTTGTTTAAGAGAAAAAAAAAACCAACAAAAAAACCCAAACAAAAACACAAAAACCAAAAAACATTAGTATGGCTACAGCATGACAGTACACGCTGACATATTACCAGCAAGTTTCAATCCTCGCATTTTGCTTTAGAAGCCTTATTTATTAAAAGTGCTGGACAGCGGATCAAGTGATTGGGGAGATGAAGGGTCTACGGATAAAAAAAAAAGAAGAAAAAAAAGCAGAAGAAAAAAAAAAAAAAGATCCACAGCACATGGCTTTCAAATTGCCTCATCGCTTTCCACAATCACCACGGGCTGAAGTCACGTCACGTGGCATTTCACCACGTGCCATCCTTTTGCCATAAATTGCGCATCCTCGCAGAGAAGAAATAAGGCGCCTTATAAGGCGCCTTAAGGCGCCCTAAGGTCGAATTCTGTTTTATTATGGTATATGTCATTCTAAGACCACCCACGACTTTCTCGGCAGAAAAATTCAAATTTTTAACCTTTTGCTCTGTATATTGAAGGTCGAGATCACAATGACGACGAACGGGTTTGCATGGTGGCTGTTACCTCTGGGGATAATCTGCGGCTTTGTCATCGTCGCCCTCATGGGTGAGATCTGACTTGAATTTCACTTGAAACTAGCTTTTCACAGATGCCGGTACTTTGGCACGTTTCCAAAGTTTTAGAAAAGGTTTAACAGGATTTTTGAACATTAACACGACAAAAAACAAAGTACATGTACATTTATAGTAGCGGACTGAAAGGAACTGTTTGACACACAATATTCCATGTTTTGTTACATGTCAAGCCATTGGAAGGAACAAGTCCGCACGGTTTCGACGGGGGACAGACGTGCCGTTGAACGGTGAGAACTCAGAAACTCGAGGTTTATTAGCCAAGCCTAGAACTGCCTCGTACCGTCCCTCGAAAAATTGTGACAGATATTATAAAGGTGTTATCTCGGAAATTAGCTTATACACCCCCCTAACTTTTGATGGAATCATCCCCCAGCTTTTTTGTGCACGAGCATATGAAATTATCAGATCCCCACTTTTTTTGTGGTTAGAAAACAATTCAAGCGGATTGTGAAAACTTTTTCGGACTTCCCAACCACAATGCATCCAATGGCACTCACTGAGGGAACGCGATCTTTAAAACAGCTGCAAGTAGGCCGTTTTGATGTAAAGTTCCGAAGGAGTTGGTGTACTTCTGTATCGCCACCTATTGCCATAATAGCGCAGCAAGTCAACCTCCTCCCCGATCCCTGAGTTCCCGGCACAAATTGATGCCCCTGTCAGATATTAACAGCATTTGAAATAGCGCCCGCTGACAAGTCAATCGACAGAGCTGTATCAAAGACAGTGTCCCACACAGTCTGTAAGGAATTAACGGTCGCATTTTTGTTCCTACTTTGTTTTTTTTTACTGAGGATACCAACTGCGCCATTTTTTTTCATCAAGCCTGTTTCTGTGCTTGATACCTACAGCTTTCCGCTCCCTTGGCGGACGTATGGCGTCTGGGCTACGTAGCCGCCTGTCCCATCGCGACGAGAATCGAGAGTCCAACGTGTACATGAGTCCTCCCTCCCAGCAGCGGGGCAAAGACGCTGCAGTGGCGTAGCTGGGATTTTACTAGGGGGGGGCACTGACATCTTATGAAGGCACCAGCTTTCAGTGGTGGTGTTTTTTTTTTTTTTTTGGCGCAAATTTTTGTTAGCCTTTTTCATTATCCAGTCATCCGTTTTTATTCAGGGCGGAGGGCACCTGGGGGCCCCCTTTTTTGGGGGGGGGGGCAAGTGCTCCCCCTCCCCCTGACTACATCACTGACATGCAGACAACTAGATGGGCGGAGACGGTTTTTGATCAATAACACTGGAGTAGGTACGTAACGTAGTTCTACAAACACGTACTTTTTCAATCAGACGCACATACAACTTTGACATTATATTTCGCGTAAGAGCGCCTGTTTATTATGATTGCTTGTTTCTCTTCTAAAAAGTAACACTTATAAAGTAGTTGCAAAGACAGTTCATGTCTAAATAATGACTGCACTTTATGAAATGATTTGCTGTTTTTATGTTTGGTAACAAAGAATGCAATTTAACAAAATACCAGACAACTGATAGACCTACCGCTTGTTTTGTCTTTTCTTTCTTTTATAGCGAATTATGTAATATAAAAATGACAACTAATCAGTGACGCATCCAGCAGGGAGCGAGACAAGGGGCAGCCCCCCCACGGATTTTGTAATATCAAATGTTAATAAAAAATTTTAATCAATATTAGCACCAAAACCCTAAGAAACTACACCACGAAATAAAAGCAAGGATGTACGGACCGCGAATAAGTCTGATTTTTTTCTCCCTCAACATAATATTGAATAAGCTCGAAGCTCTATTCGCTTTTAACCCCCCCCCGACACAAACAAAATTGAGAGCTGCCGTTTTATGTGCTTAACAGCCTGTTATAGCTCCTACGTACGCCATTTTGAAGAGCAAAAATTCAAAACGCCAATGAAGATGTCGGCTGGATTTTGTTTTCTGAATAAACTTTAGATTAATAAATCGTTCCACATTACGATGTGGAAACTGGGCCACAACTACTACTTTCCCAAATACAAAACTGTATATCAAAAAGAATATGGTGTATTAAAGCTAAATTATTTAGTATAGTTTGACTTATTGCAATTATTTCATGTCAGTTTTATGTACACATTATATATGTATTTCGAGTTCTGAAGAAAAAATTCTTACGTGGATTTATCACTTTCGCCGTACGTACTTAAATATGAAGACCTTATAACTATGTGAAGTTTGCGGTGACACCATGTAATCAAATACTCTCGTTGAGTGTGTGTGGTTCTGAAAAGAACCGGGGACCTTATAGTTACATGTATATAGGCTTAACATTGCATTTGGAATGTGTCACTTTGTTTAAACAGAATACATGCACTGAAATTTATTTCACGCAAACAATGTTGACGAAGGACATCAACCAAACCAAGAATACACGTGATTAATTTTCAGAACGTGCCGGGGACAGCAAGTCGGAGTTATTATTTTTGAAATAAAACACTGGAAACGAAAATCCACCCTTTTCTGAATCACATCTGTTTGTGTTCAAATTTTGATAGCCCAAGAGTGTAAATTTTCGTAAATCCTCGACATAGGCCCCTAGCCTTTGAGGAATTGATTGGATGTCCGGAATGTATGCTACCGGGAGTGATCCCAGGGACCTGAAGGCGCGTGAAATCCTCATGTTCCCTCCAATCCTTAAAATTCTCGACCTCGGGACCAAATAGTCATGATACCAGTGTGACCCATGCGCTATGAGATAGGAAAACTGAGATTATATGAATTGGCTGGGTTGCCCTGGTGCGCAAGGCATCGAAAAGCAAACAGAGAAGCCACACCATCGGAGGAAATACTATGCTTCCAAACTGTGTACCTGGCCAGTGTAGTTAGGCTGCGTGAGAAAGGGGTGCTTGGGCAGTAGCACGTTAGGGGCTGGAGCGGTTGTAGAGCCATTGGGAGGTGAATAGACCCTTCACACGAGAGGTTACCCTTTAACTTTCGCTACTGCTTTAAAACAAATTTGCCTTTTTCAGGTGGCTAGACAAAAAAGCCCCCTGAGGCTGCCCCCCTCCCCGAACCTCACCTCGTGGGGGGCAGATCAAGTACCAGACTGTTGGGGGCTGGAGACTTTTAAAAAGAAGAATCAGGACACTAACGGGAGGAAAAAACAAGACAACACTGATCATAGGTGACGGCGAAAACGGATAATAGAAGCACTGAATGAGGCGATACAAGGGCATTCCAAAATGGACCACTGCGTTGTTTTTAGCCTACGGTTTGCCACTCAAGCTAAAAGGGAAGGAAAGCCTACAAGAGCAAACAACCCCCGGCCACGCGTAGCGCCCATGGGGACGTCCAAGACAACCTCGAGTCCTAAACGATAGAGGCTGTTGGGTCAAATTGATCCACAATCTAAATCTGATTGGGTTACACCGTCAAGCTACATGCACTTCAAATTTAACGAAGTGGCGTATTGTTTGTACAACGCTGTCCTGCGCGTACCGACCACACATCACCTTACTTGCATGCATTATAATCAGAGGTGTTGTAGCTGTTCAAGATAAAAGTCTCTGCAATGCAAGTTTTTAATACAACCTTTGAAAGCAAACCTCTGTGCTTCTATTTGGAAAAAAAAAGTACTTTGGCACCTTGGAGAAGTGCATGCAAATTGCGGGGTAAACACATTTACGTTTTTATTGATTTGTGGACGGAAACTAAAGGAATTGTCAATTGTTTTTGGTCTTAGTTTATTTTTCTTTGGCGAGTGGTTGTGCACATGCTTTTTAGTACAGAGCAATGCGTTAATCAGCAACCCGTCTCAGAAATGTTTTCAATGAGTAAATAGTGGGTTGGACAGAAAAAAAAACACTGACTGAATATTCCTTTCCTGGATGACATCTCCGCACGATTACAGCGGTTTTTGCACTGGTTTAATCATTGGATATTTTTTTTATCCATCTTCGTTTACGCAAAAGACTTAATTCATGGGAATGCAATGATATATTGACCGTGTACCCTGAATTTATCTTATTTGAGGTAATCTGTTCTGCGGGGAGTCGCCAGATTTTTTTTTTTGGGGGGGGGAGGTGTGTTTCAAGCTGCACTCGTATGTGGCTTGAAATATTCAGATATTATTCAGCACAATTTTTTAATTATTCATCAACATAAACCATATTTCTATTTCCAAGAAGTCAATTTCAGCGCCCCCTGTGAGCAATTTCAATAATGAAGTTCTTTAATTTATTGGAAAATGTGATGGGATCTGTTCTGGAATTTCGGAACACAATTAAAGACCAGCTCAATAATTAGACACTTAACCCACTCCACTTCATTTGCAAAGTGACAAGCCACTTGTAGCGCTCTCTACCAGTAGAGGGCGCACGTTTTGTTTTGTAGAGAAAAAAAAATCATGACCCAGTATTACAAAGACAGAAAAGAAAACATCAGATAGTGTCCTCGTTGCAAAACATCTAAAAAGAAAATAATTAAGGTTGAGGGTAAAAAGAAATAAGCAAAATAGGAGTACCAAAAAATAAGGTTTCATCTAAGCTTCTAAGGTTAACTCTGCAAGGTTCACAGACAAAAAAATTTACGCCTGGCAACTTTAACTAAATAGTTCAGCCTCTTACATCAGCATGATGCACAAGGGAGGGGCCCATGCAAGACATGACATTGCCAATATACACACAAGAAGGGTTCTTGCGTCAAGCACTGAAACATAGATTTCCCTGACTGGAAACCTTTAAAATAAAGGGGAAGGCTTTATTTCAGTTCAAAGTTCAAACCTGACGTCAGTTTTCATGCTGAAGGAGCAATTTGGTAATGTACAAAGTCATTTTCTTCCATACACATACAAAGTTTGTTTTGCATGCAATGGTGTATCCAGGTTTGGGGTTGGGGAAGGCAAATTTCAAAAACAACTACTACTTCTGTTTTTATTCCATGAAAGAGCCCTCCTCCTACTCCACAGAAGGGGGTAGTGTCATTTCTTAATTAAAAATAATTAATAACCCCTCCAAAAATGGGCAACACGTCACCAAGAGGCAATTTCCATCGGGTAACATGTCACCAAGGGGCAGCTTCCACCAGGTAACATGTCACCAAGGGGCAACTTCCATCAGGCAACATGTCACCAGGAGGCAACTTCCATCAGGCAACATGTCACCAAGAGGCAACTTCCATCAGGCAACATGTCACCAAGAGGCAGCTTCCACCAGGCAACATGTCACCAAGGGGCAGCTTCCACCAGGCAACATGTCACCAAGGGGCAGCTTCCACCAGGCAACATGTCACCAAGGGGCAGCTTCCATTGGGTAACATGTCACCAAGGGGCAGCTTCCACCAGGCAACATGTCACCAAGGGGCAGCTTCCACCAGGCAACATGTCACCAAGGGGCAGCTTCCATCGGGCAACATGTCACCAAGGGGCAGCTTCCTTCCCCCTCCACTCCCCACCCCCTCCTGATACACCACTGCTTACGTGATATCATTATTGCTATTCCCAGCCTCATCAGATTCTCAGGGAAGAGAGTGGCCTCAAACATGTAGGTCTGAAGCTACAGTTAATAGATCAAATTCACACACATGATGTAAGGTGCCAACATACACAAGTGTGTATTTGCCTGCAACCGGGGACCCCCTATTGTTCCTCTTTTGTTTGTACTTTAACTTTTTTAGAAAGCCACCCATATGTTTTGTACACAGNTGCAGAAACAAACTCGTACGTATCAGGGATGTAAACAAGTCTACTACAAGTCCTTTCCCACAATCGCTCGTAACGGCAAAGTAACATGAGCAATGACTAGGAGAGTGCTTCAGTTACCATTTACTTGAATAGGCCCATGTACTGATGGCACATGTGCTTTTTCCTCTATAGAGCCAGTGGGGGCCCATGGTCCACAGAGCACCACGGGAAAGCACACATCTAAACAGGTGTGGTGTCATCAGTACAGAGGCCTACAGCCCACGACTTCGCTTGCGACCAAGGGTGAATTTTTGTGCTCACAACCATGGATCAATGTGTTTCTTTTTTGACAGAGCACGTCTTCGGTGACATTAACTGGGCATGCATGATCAAAAAACACCCAAGAATCCCACCCCCCCCAAAAAAAATAACAAAAGAGAAAGAATTGCACAATGATTAGTTGTGAAGGCACGGAATTCACCTCAGATGACTTTCTGATGGACTTGTGGGAAAACATGCTGAAATCAGGCTAGTGCATACTTCAGAAGTTCGGGCACTACACCTTGCATAGTCTAATACTGGTTTATAGTTGCATCAGAGCAACCCCACACACGTACACAGAGAACTAATTATGTACCTCTTGACTGACAAAAACTGACAGAGACACACAAAAGTAACAGGTTTACAAAAGTGCATACAGTGCCATTAGCATGAATAGCAAATGGGGGGCAAATGGCTGGACAGAGACTACACCATTGCAGCCGGCGTCTTCGCAGAAACAGATAAGGCCATTGACGGAGGCACCCTCGCTGCCGGGCACCAGGGAAGGCAGCCAGGGACTAGCCTCTTCTCCATGGTAGCACCTGCTCCGTGGAAGGCTATCTTCCTTGAGGACGACACAACCTCTGGCCACACCATCCATGATAATTGTGGCTCCTGTGGAAGTAATTAAACCAGATTATTCTAAGTGCTATGGAATTCTTTGCGGCTGTACATAGTTTGCACCTCCAAGCAAATAAATTCCACAAAATGTGATTAAGAGGACATTCTGTGGACTCTCGTATGTCCACACAGTGTTTTCCCTTCTCTAAGAAATGGCTCTAGAGGCATTTTGGGGTCAGGGTTATTTTTGGCAAAATGAAGAGAAACAGTCCAGGAAATCGACATCTGATATCCAGCTCAAAGAGTTAGCAAAGTGAGAGAAAAAGAGGTTTTTTTTCCAGAGAACAAAGGGATGTCCACATTATGTGAAATACAAGTAAGCATACGTGCATCTGTTTGTTGTGCCTTGTCCTTGTGGGGTACCAGAACAATAGGAATAACAATAACCCTACAAGGAACATTCCTTGTCCTTGTGGGGTACCAGAATAATAGGAGGTACCCCACAAGGAACATTCCTTGTCCTTGTGGGGTACCAGAACAATAGGAA
>NW_019091486.1:242715-310097 GCF_001949145.1 Acanthaster planci | reverse complement strand
TAACCCCACAAGGAACATCCCTTATACTTGTACAGTACTAAAACGGTACCCAACAAGAATTTCACGAAACTGATATGTACTCAAAAATAAGTAATATTCAAAGTGTATTTAAATCTTGCAAATCAAGTGTTTTATATGAAGGACGTTCCATCAAAATGTCAGACAAGGGAAAATTAGAACCAAGTTAGGGGTACATTCCTTTGTCCTTTTACATTTTTGGTCCCAACAGAATCAATGCGTGTGTGTGTGCCCTGGCCGGCGCCATGTTCAGGAGACACTTTCTTCCGATAGGAAATTCAGGAACTGCGTTGCGGAGGGTAAACATTTCTCCCCCATAACCAACACAACAAATCTGTGGAACAACACATGTAGTCCCACTGCTACAGTGCCAGTGGGTGTGAACACTGCTGGCATGGCTGAGGTGAACAAAGAGTCACGGTCAAAAGTTGGCATCCATCCTGCAATTGACTCCATGACAAGTCCATTGCAAGCCATCCAGTCAGCCAAGTCACAGGCTATCCAAATGAATTGTGACGAAAGCATTCCTTCCCACTGTTGACCCTGTTTTCTGTGCCCGGTCTTGTGGCTGGACTTGTGAATGGGAGTGTGATGGACATCACTACAATGCTGGTGGATACAAACACTGACTAATTACGAGTGTTGAGACTTTTCCTATTTCCAGGCTGGCGAAAACCTTCCTGAAAATAAAGTACATCTGAAGAGGTAAAGGAGAAAGCAGGAACAACTCAATCCAGGATAAGTTACGTTACATTGGCTACTGTTTTCTACGGAAGAGGAAAGCTGGAGGTAATCTCCCCTCCCCTTCGCCCCCCTCCCTCTAACAATAACTACCTGTGGGCTCCACCTTCTTTGCCTGCCCGCCAAATTTAGTGCAGCGGACGGTGTGCCCAGAGGGAGGCTCGCCGCATCCTTGCAACAGCTCCCTGGTGTGATTCTTGAGGTAGAAATCGTCGCAGGTTAAGGAGGCCTTGCCCGTGTGGCGGTCGACATCGGCACACGTGTGACACTGTAACGCAGCGACAACTGACAAGAGTGACAGAAACCAAAGATTACCTGTATGTTAAGGTTGGGTTCCTGTTGCCTGTTCAGGGGTGTGAGTGGCTACTTAAAAATTAAAGCTGAAAACAGCTAGCGAAAAGCTGAAATGTAAAATGTTCCCTACTTTTGTACAGACCAGGTGTACAAATAAGCGGAAATTCAGGGTCAGGTCAGGCATCTACACACAAAAAAACCTGAAATTGGCTAAAAAGCTGAATTCTCACACCCCTGCAGTTACAAATGTTGTTAAATAATGGACTATGTACATATCCGGGTAACTGGTGGGGAAAAACTTATAATTGGTACTGCATTAAAAGTTACTCCAACATGTCCAAGAGATGAATTATCTGAGCTGAAACACTGGGGATTGAAAATTTACATGTAGAAGTTGGAAGCCAGCCAAGACATAATTATTCTCACCGTTCCCTGAGAGAAGGAGGATTGAGGTACATGTACATAGCAGGAGGAATGTCATCTTGGAGATCTGCAGGAACAAGATAATTATACTATGTGACTGTTAATGTGTACATGCAGCCTGCAGGTGCACATGTATTGGGCCCAATTCCCTCCCCCCCCCAAAGTTAGTGGCTGCAAAAAATCTGCTTTTAGCTGAAACTCTGGCTATGGGTTTAAAATAAGACAGGAGGAACACTCAAATCTGTCTTGTCTCTTAGCCCTATTGGGCCGAGTTATTTTGAGTCATCTCTCAACGGGGACACCGTGGGGAATGGGTATTGGGGGATTTTCACCCCTTGCCTTGTAGAGACACTTCTCGTCAGTAGTCAGCACAATGTTAGAGTTTCAACTTAATCCAACATGTTAGGGGTCGTTGGAATTTCAAGGCCACGTTTACCAGCCGGCGTGCGTTGAGCATGGCAGTGATCAAGAATACAGTTTTGGCTATCCTGTCTAGGACATGGGAGCTGCGTGACAATAGCACATGCTATTTTCACATGAGCATTATCAAAATGACGGCAAAGGTACATGTAATACTGCAGTAAAACCTAAAAGTTCAGCTCACCCAAAAAAGAATTGTGAGGATATCGAGAAAAAAAAACTATTCCTCCCCCCATCTCTTAAGGTGCAGAAAAGGGTTAATTGGCTAAACGGTTGATGGGCAAAGCATGGTACATTTATTTGGGTGAAGTAACAGGTCAGCCGTTCACCCTTTAAACTCCCCATAGAGAAGGTACTGGTATATATATGTACATTTATTTTGGTGAAGTATATGAAACTGGAAAGCTGTTCACTCCTTAAACTCCCCATAGAGGTACCGCAGTTAGGCACAATCCACTGCTTTACAAATCACTCCACTGTGTTGCAAGATTACAGGTAGTCTATCCTATACACTGTGCATGTATGTGTAGCTGATCTCCAACTTTGCTTCCCCTTTTCAAAATACTCAACAACATTAAATCACGGCCATCTCCAAAGTACGATGAGGCTCACTGTGTGCTCTCTTCACAAAACATGTCAGCGGAGCATGCAACAAACTTAATAGTTCCAGGGATAAATTATAATGGGGAAGAAAAGCTGATACTCAGATGGCAGAATTACCGACTAAGTTAATTGTAAATAAGCAATAAACAAAATTCATGTCTTAAGTTTGACCAATTGCACAAAGATCAAGAAACCATGCAGATGGCGCCCAACACCAACTGGTACTTCCAGAACTGACAGGTTTATTATACAAACCTTGCAGATAGTTGTGTACAAACTCCCATAAACACATTTTGGCTGTTTTGATTGTGCCAACTTTGTCTTCCATCACAGCTATTTGTGCAACAAAATTTTATGTATGCCTTCTTGGTGAAATTAGATGTCTGATGGGAAGGTTTATTAACCTTTCATATCCTCTTTAAAATGGTGAAATTCTTGCATATTCACCCATCCACACTGCAGAAAATCGGCATGTACTCTCAGTCACTGTCAGCTGCGTGACAGCTTCACCAATCGCAACACAGCTAGTTCCTTTTTTCCTACTTATTTCCTGATCCCTTCAAAATGAAAGCTGAGCAATGACTGGTAATTGGAATGGAAGCAAATTGGGCCAATCACAGCAAGGCTTTCATCTACGGGTGACAGGAAAACAAGAAGGAAAAGATAGGAGCTGTGTTGCAATTGGTCAAGCTGTCATTCAGGTAACAGCGACTAGGAGTACATGCTGCTGATTTTCTGTCGTGTGGATGGGCAAAATACTCAAAAATTAATATAAGGATGAACGACCCTCCGCATCAGACATCTAACTTCACCAAGAAGAACTTCACCATACATAAAATTTTGTTGCACGAATAGCTGTGACGGCAGAGTAAGTTGGCACAATCAAAACAGCCAAAATGTGTTGATGAGAGTTTATATATGGCTACTTGTATCTGGAAGTAACCAACTGGTAAGTGATGTACATGTATGTATCACATACATGTATGCTGGCTGCCATCGTTCCGTTTGCACAATAACTTGAAATTCGTGTGATCTGTTAATCACTCTGCATGATTTGCCAAGACTTCGGCTATCAGCCATGTCACTCGATTGCCTTTTCTGTCTTAACTTGGTCTGTGGAAAATTGCTTTGAACAATGTTGAACAACAGAAGTAAAGGAAGTCGGAGAATTTCACTGGATTGACTCATTTGACAGATACTGGGAACACAACACGATGGTGTAATCCTGCTGATCAACTGATCACACCCAGCAGGTAGGGTTGCAGACCAAAGCACCATAGACAACAGTAATAAATACAATGTAGGTCCTACCCTAACTTCAAAAGATCAGTAAAAATACAAGTTTCTCAGTTGAGGGATTGTGAATTTGGGGACCCCAAAGTTTTGTAATCTGTGCAGAACTCGTCATTCCTACAAAAAACCAAAGGCAATGCTGTCTGAACTGCCCTGACCCTCTTTTTTTTTTAAATTTAAAAATGTAAATTAAGAGAAAATGTGACTCTTTTACTGATAAAACCAGATGCAAATTTGACTCCACCGTGTGTCATGTCTTAAAACACCTATGCTTCCCCCTCATAATTTCTCTCAAAACTCAAAACCCTGCTCTCTTTTCACACCGCCAAGCCTACAGTTATTAAGGATGATGTCACTGTCCTTTACCTACATTGACCTAGGGGAATCCAAAAGTTAAAATGTAGGTCCCCCTTCTGTTATAGGAATGGGGTCCCCAAATTCACGATCCCCCTCAGATGTTCAAGACACGTGTCAAAATAAAGCTCTCTTCCTCAGCTAACTTCACTTTCCTTTCAAATTTTATTGGCTTTAAAATTACTTCAAAAGATATTTTGATCCACGCACTTGTACATTGTATGATCACCCCAGCACAGAGAAACAGGCCATTTTGAAAACTGATGCCAACAACGCATACAGTGTAGCAATTGGTACTTTACTTTAGAAGCACGTCAGACACAATGGGAGGGCGGTATTTGGTTTGGGTAAAACCTTTTGTGTTTGCTCAAATTTACCCACGTCAAATAGTGCCACCATGTCAGCATGTCCACCATGCTTAAATGGCTAGCCTAAGACTACATGTAAGTAATAATGGACTAGACTGTAGCCTAGCTGCTTTTTAGCCGGGCACTGATTTCACCCAAAATTCACTCAGACACTGGTTTACATTCCTTCTGATAGCCTCCACCTTCTTCGCTACAAATATTTCAGTTCATTGGCGACACATCGCTCCAATAACAGATAATTTGGCAGCGTACAAATGCGGCCGGCGCAGGCAACTAATATGGCCTTTTATTTGTTTAGCCTATACACGCCCGGTACATGTACAGTACATACATGTACATGATGTAGGTACACACGTATTATGTACGTCGTGAATTTTGTGTCGGTGATACCACCAGGAGAATACCACAGATAAACCAAAATTCAAGTACTATTTTGCACATGTGACGGTGTTCAACTTCAATCAGTCTAACACTCACGTTTGAAGCTCAACTTACCAACTCGTTATTAGCCCATAACACATTTGAGTCAAGTCATCCTAACTTAAATTCTAAACGAACAATGCTTGTAGTTTTTGTACAATACCTGCAGTGCAGGTAACTATATATAGCGCTAGCGCAGCGCGCTATATATAATGGGCTACAGCGCGCGGCGCTGTGGCCCATTTTCTTAAACTTGCACCAGTCTCTCACATACAAGCCAGTGGTCTGCGCACCTTGCGTATGGCGCCCTCAATCTAGAGTATATCCTAGACACTACAACAGTAGGCAACTTTCACATTTTGGCACAGTAGCGCACCTAAGAGAAGCAGAATATCTCCAAAGTACTACTTAAAAAAAACCCAAAAAACCCCCAAAAAACAAACAATATTGCACATTGGAGGAACCGCGGGGGTTGACGAGTAGTGCATGGCTATAGCGTTTTACGTTTTGAATAAGAAAACATGTTGCCTGTGTGCATGCCTTCTTGAAGGTGCTTGTTTCTTTCCTTCCCTCACCAAATCGGGACATATTTTCCCTTTTTAACACAAATGTTCTTTTTTTTGGTCCATTGATGCTCATTTTGTGGTGGATATACCCACTTTTGGGGCGGATCCATGGTGATTGGGGGCATTTCTAATTAAATTTGAGCACAATTGGACTCTGTACACGAGGCTCTTCATGTTACAGGTGATATGTGACATCTGGAACTTTAGATCTCTGGTATTTTGGCTATTTTTCAATTTATTGCTACAAAGAAACACCACTCCCCAATACAAGACTCTCCAGTATAGAATATTTTGAGTGTATAGACTTTATTAATGAGCTCGGCGGGTATATTTCTGGCCTATTTACCACGGGGCACCCTCAAGGGTCCGGTATCACAAAATGACCGGTGACCAAGACTGGAGAAATTCCTCCACTTTTCCAGAAATAGCCAAATCTGAAGTCGTCCCGTCTATATCCGCCGTGTTCGGATGGTAACGTTCGGTTATTCCCAGCCGAGTAGGCGGGCTAGCTGTTGAACATAAACTCCCGTAGCGTAATGACAGCTGTTGATCCTTGGTAATCTCCCTAGAGGAAAATCTAGGAATTAAGAATCAGGACCTTACGACTACTGGCAAATACCCACACACGTGCACCACAAGTGACATGTGACCCCTGACCCTTCATCATATCTATTGAAATCCTTGAGTGATGCGTGACCTAAGACTTTTTTATCAGGACTCGTCAGGGATCTTTGGGCAGGGAACCAGACTACTTATTGGAGAAGGAATCACAGACTGATGTTAATCTTATTAATACATATATTGTCCTTTTTTATCAATGAAAATGTTCAACCTAGCCAGGAAGTCCCATCTGTGAATGCAAATTAACCAAGCCGGGAATGCCGAATTTTCCGAGTACATTTGTTACCCAGCCTTTGGATTTTGGGCGCCTTTTGGGCTTTCTGCTCATACAAATTTCTGTTATTTATGATCACTTGAAAAGTGTGATAAATAATGATTGTGTTTGTATCATGTTGGTAACCTGTTGAACCCGGAAAACAATAAACCAATTGCCTTAGCTAAGTCACGTGACATATAATGGTAGTAAATATCAATAAACATGGCGTCCTTCCATAGCAAAGTGTGTCCAAAGTATTTTTTACCAACAATAATGCACATTTACGGTATAGAGCTCAGCACATCAATATTATGAGTAATTTACCAACCGTCGGCTTTACTTTGACTTACATGTACGACGCACTTTAATCACTATGAGGGGACGCTATGTTTGCTGATGTTTGATAACTACTCTGAGTCAGGTAACTCAACGGGTGCAATCGGTCTATTGTATTTATAGGACCTAAAGCACAAAGCCCATCAGTAACTCGATAATTTCAGTACTATGCTGGTTGTCATTCTATAGTATAATCAGCTCAGAGGCGCGCTGATACCGGCAATGCAGAACTGACTCGTGGAGTTTAGGATGCATGCTTCGAATACTTCTCACACGCATCATAATCTTCCGAAGTTTTTAAATTAGTGCACCACTGTCAGAATCGCGACACAGCCAGAAAGCTGCATGACCTTCGCCATCATCTGGTTTCAAGCAGCACGGAGTTTATGACTAGTTGTGTCGTAAATGAAGGAGTTTTACGGTTTAAACAGCACTATTGGATGAAGAGCTTTACGACATTCACTCAGAACTAACAGGGTATTTACTAAACGTTGTTTATGAAGTTGGGTGCACAGTTCAGCAAACCCATCTAAACTACATGCATTATCAGTATCGAAGACATGAGAGACTTCAAAAAAATAACGAAGTGAATCGTGAGAGTCTCCCTCTCATACATTGGTTCCTGTCCCCAGTTTATTCTTCATTTTTTTAGCTTCTTAGATCAGTTAAAGAAAAGAAAGAGAGAGAGAAAAAAAGGAAAACAAGAAAGACAAGAAGAGGTGGTCATGATGACCTACCTCCGTCAACCTGTGTATGTGCGTTGGCCGTCATTCTTTCTCATACCCTCGATTCTACGATATTTGTGTGGATATTGTAAACACAAAACTTAAACCACAAAACAGCCAGAGGGGAAACAGTATTTGAATATGGAAAATAACAAGCTATTACATAGTTCTAAAACATGTTGATTATAGCACTCTACTATTTGCCAACGTCGATGCGAATATGAAAAACTGCGTGCACATGTATGTATAATCCAAAACAGGGAATGGGGGGCACATAACAGAAAAAACCCACAAATGTTTTGTTCAAAAGGAAGAGCATCGTGACTCTGGCGTGTGATGTTGTGAGTGCGTGAAGCAATGAGTGAGGCACACCTTCGAAAGGATGAAATGAGTTCGTGTTGCAGAATAGCTCTTGAAACATTCACAGTCATTTTGCAAGAACGCATGATCGAAGTTTGCACACAAACACACAAAAACAAAACAAAATAAAAAGTACTTTTAATTTCGTCGATGTTAGAATGAGAGGCATTTTAAATGTCTTGCAGTAGTATTTTACAGAGGTTTTTATAATGGTGTTTTGATATTTACATGATTCTTTTTATACCTTTGTTTTTCTTTTTATGTATACGACCAGCCATAGACTGACTGGCAAAGCTGCCCTTGTGACGTTTACAACAAGAAGCATAACAAAGCAAGATGCGCCATGTTTGAGAGGGCAGTTTTGGTCACGGTGCGTCTGTCTTTGTTTTTTTTTTTTTTATTTTTACACTCATTACATGAATCATTACAGTTGATATTAAGAATGATAACGCAGCGTCCGAGTGATCTTGATACGTATGCACCAAATCTACACACATGAGCAAGACAGCAAATAGCCCATAATGCTTTTTGGGTCTCTACCTGTGACGTACTTCCCAGCGTTGCGTTAGGGCCGAGTGAAATCTTAAGATTGCAGGCCGGAAATTAGGCTGCCATAGCCATCGGCGATAAATACCTGAACTTAGAAATCTTGAAAAAAAAAAAACTACTTCACAGCTTCTCAGGAGTTCCAGACGCACCGTCAAATGAAAGCCCGGTTTTATTTTCTTTTTTTAATAATTAACTGATAACTTTTGGAAGATTTTTTCCCCACAGAAGGTAGCCCCTAAAAAGCGGTCGTGAAGCCCCTCTCCTTTAGAAAAAAAAAGAAAAGAAAAGAAAAGAAAAGAAAAAAATGCATGTATCACACTTCCCGAAAAATAAACCATTTTTAGGTACAGATTGGTTTTTTAAATCTCACTCAGACACATGCTGTCATTCATGTTTGTCACCTAAGCCTGTCTTTTTATAACCTTCAAGTTTATGAGCCACAAAATGCTCTATTTCGTAATTTCGTAGATTTGAGTGCATATACATTGTAATTTAGCTGGCGCAAGCAGCCTGATCGGCCTATTTTAGTTACCGGCCCGCACACCTGAAATCCTAAAGAGAAGTGCGCCCTCAATTTATTGACATAAAGAAGGTCACAGTACGCAACGCCGTGGCTAACCAAAAGTGAACATAATCAGTAACACGAGTCGTTGCGTCACGAAAACACACCCAAGGCTATGAATAATTCATATTAGTCAGCCCAAAACTTACAATGTGCTCGATCAGGCGTATCACAGTGATACATCTCAGCGTTGGACCGTGGCACGATAGCTATCCGGTGTACATTTAATTGTTGGTGGATCAAAAAGGCAGCATTCCTGACTTGACTCCTGACGCCGGTGGTACATGTATACCTCGATCAGTCACCCAACCGACCTTTTGTTTTGTGTCGCATGGACAAAAAGATACCCATTTGCAGTAAACAGTCACTGACTCATTTTCAGACAGGGTGAAACTTTCGAAGAGCACCAACAGACCGATACATTTTAATCCAACCTGTCGCCGACGGTTTCACATGTAATCAAGTAAGGTTTTTCCTTACATACCTTTGCCGTGAAAATGATCCTTGGTAGACTCCTTCCTTTCTGTGTTTTGCTGACGGCACTTCAGTTCGGTAAGTGATGCTCGAACTTCTTCAATTTGATGTCAATAATTTGGAAGATTTTCAGAGTGATGGTTCGTTTGGATGGAGCTAAACGCTTTCGTGTTCCCCTAAATGTCATTTAGTACTCTTTAATGTCATATCCAGTGTCTCGGATTCCACAACCAACAGTGTGTACAAATTGTTAATCAGTCAAGGTGAAGTCTTCAAAATAGGCCTGTCTGCCTCACCTCGTTTTAAGGAAATTAGTGAATTCTAAATCCGAAGCTAAGAGATCTTTTTTCAAAGACGAGCCATCATTTTTCCCAAATTAAAACATTTCCTGGTCAGTAATGAAAACAGGGTAACATTTCTCGTATCCAGCTTCCTGGTTGCTCGCCCACGTCAGGACATGCTGTGAAAGTGGGCCTCCGTCAAAATCAGCAATCTCTTGTTATCATAATTGCGTGCGATATAGGAGTCGGCTGCATATACCTGTGATTCACTGCAAACAAGTTCAATTGTATGGCCAACCAGTCAGGCGCGTCAGCCTTTTGTTAAAGTGCAGGATGGAGTGAATAATTGAAAGTGTAAACCAAAAATAACGGGAGAGCGGGACATTGAGGGTGTGGGCATTGAAGCAAAGGAACAAGTTCGATTCGTACCCTGCTTTGACATTTAGGAAAATGATCCTGGCAAAAGGTAAAGGATTGTCCTGGATCATTGTACAGAAAAAATAAACAACTTGCCACACCCCCACAATGTCTGTACACCTCGCCATTCTCTCCATCGTTAGTCATTTAACCAGTCTGAGTGCTTGTTTTAGTCATTTCTAATTATTTTCCCCCAGAGTCAGACATGTACAAACCATCGTCTTTAAACTTGAATTACTGCAACTGGCATCAACTCAAAAACTCCTGTTCACTAATGAAGCCCTAGTAAAGTTTATTATCATTCGTCTACAACATCCATTGAAACTCGTTATGGACTTGCGACCATTGGGGACTAGATATAACAATCAAAATGATTAATAGATAAACAATAAAAATAATAAACGACACTACGAATTTTTTACACAAAACACAATGAGATATTAATATTGATTGGGATAAAAGGAGTATAAAATTACCATAGAAAATAAGATTACAATAACAGTTAAACACTGTGAATCATATCATTCAACTTATCATTGCCTGTGATCACTGAGTAAACAAACGGAACTGCACAAGTCTGGACAGTCTCTATTCCGATGACATTCAACTTGTACCTAAGCCACCAACTCAAATTCACGGTTTCGTGAACATCTTCAAAAGGGTTGATTGAGAGCAAATCTAGTCTGTGCTTCAATACAGACTCGGTTGGCTTTATTCTGCGGGCAACGTTTAGATGAAATGATATGAAAAATAATATTCTAATGAACTGCAACATTTCCATGTGGAAATGTAGCAATGCAATGACTGTCAAACATTGTTTTTAACTTTTCGGCAACCTATGTGAACTCTGCTTCTCCGTTATCACACAAGCAGAAAAGTTGAATTCACGGTTGTCGTCAAAACGTGCGATCCAAATTTCTACCTGCTCGGAAGTAGAAAAGCAGATGGCCTATTTCCGGCCGCCAGCAAATGAAGAAAAAGTAAAATCTGCTTGTCTTGAAGCAGAAAAGAAAAATAGAAAAATGCATGACCAAACAATGTTCGTTCTGCTTTTTGAGTTGGCAGAAAAGTAGAAACGTCGAAATTGCATGTTACCAGAACATAAAATCTGCTTTTCTACCACTCTGATAGCAGAAAAGCTGATGGCAACTTTTCGTCCTCCATAATGCGTGTTCCTTAGAATTTCAAATGGCCGCAACAAAACCAATGGTTGTTAGACTGAGTTACGAATCCACATTTTGTGCTGATAACACATGTCTTTGCATTCCAGGTTTAATAAAGAAAAAAACATCGGGCATGGGGCAGCCGAGTTCTGGAGTAAATTATATCATGGTACCGAGACTTCGAATTGATCCTACCATGTATTTTTTGTTTACGGATGGAGTACTCAGAGCTTTACTGTTAGAGACACGGCTACAGAAAAACAAGAACCTATTTTTGAATGGAACCCACGACGACCTTGACTGTTACTACTGGAACTCTAGCTCGCCAGTCTAGGACATTTTGAATCTGAAATATTTGTATGAATAAGTCTTTTCCCCTCATTTTTCCATAAATCATGGAACGTCATAGGACGGCCCAATGTAAAATCCCCTTTGGATGACCGCGCCAGGGTTCCGGAAGCTCGCTGCGTGACCTTTTACCTTCAGGCTCCATTAAGTAGAGGATCTACCTAAGAGAGATCTTGACTGAATCTCACACCACGGTGTACACATGTCTTTTACCGAACAATAAAGATTGCTTTGGTGGCGGGCTAATACTCAGTGTTGGACTGTAGTTTATTTCTTATTTGGCTCCTCGTCAATGAAGACATGATGACTTCACAGTGGCTTGATATTTGTGCGATATGACCGTGTCATTTTTATTTGTTTCCTCGCACGCAGTCCCCGCCCAACCGCAGTATTGTGCGACCAACCCTTGCATGAACGGTGGAACGTGCATGGCAAGCCCGAGTATGACGGACTACTTTTGCGCGTGCCCAATGGAATATACTGGACAGAACTGCACGGGTAAAACTTGATATCCGCAACTTTAAGAAGCCACTGAAAAGTCCTTTCTTTTATGTACGAACGAACCAATTAGTAGAAACGGCTGAAGTTTGCTGAACGATCATTCTGATTTTATTCACTGTATTTGGTTGGTAACAAAGACTGATTCGGGTCCTGATTCTTTGGAGATGGAAGGACAAAAACTTTCTTCTTTATATAACCTCTTCTGGCCTTTCTGAGAATTAAGGATAACTTTTAAGGTCTTGTCAGAATTTTCACTTTTCTTTTGGTGATGTACATTTACTTCGCCGAATTGTTCTTCAAAACACACTGAGCAAATGTTTACACACACATACACACTACATTGCGAAAATATAGGTTTTCCTGGAAGAATTCGCAAACTTCTCATCCGAATTAGGCTAAGGACAACCTCAACCAAATAGATTGACGATCTAGATCGTCGCTCAAAGATCAAAAATGATTATCGAATTTAACACAAGAAGCGAAGTGTCAGCATTCCTTTCCGAAAAACATGCAAACCGCGTGCAAATTCGTGCGAAGAAGAAGAAGTTTGTCCTTGTTTGGTTTCCGATTCCTTTCTTTAATTTCAGGGTTGGAAGTATATGCAAACATGCATGCATACACGAGAGCCAATACCCGCGATTCACAATGGTTCGCCACCGAGAGTTTGCAACACGTTGGCCGATCATAACGCGCGAAAGTTGTCAACCATTTCCAAACGCGCATTGGGCGACAAATTTCAAGCATTGTGATTGGCCAACGCGTTGCAAACTCTTGGTGGCGCACTATTGTGAAACGGCCGTATTTCAGAATAAGCCTAGTATCCTTCTTCCAGTTCGTGGCGTAGATAGACCCTGGGGGGGCAGTGCCAGAGTTCTCTCAGGCAGGCAGTCCTCCCCTCCCCCTTCGCTGTGCCAATGGATTTGTTGGTGTTAACTGGTAATGAGATGTAAAATAGCTGAGTGGGGTCAAGAAGTCTGTTTTCCTTCCTTCACACGTGTTACCGAATCACCACCTCCCCTTAAGATAATGGTATGGTCCACACGAAGTAGCGTATTGTGGCAACATGGCCGCCCCTTTTCGGAGTTCCATGGAGCCTGTTTTATCGAACAAAATATGCGACCTCTATACATTATTTGAAGTTTATGTTTTATTTTGTCATAATGCAAGGGTAGTTTTCACAAATATTGATGTGTAAAAATGATTATGGTGTGCGCTGATGGCGCGTGGATGGCTTTGTTGACCAACTTCCACGTGGCGTTATGTCTGTACGGCGCGTTGTCGTACGTGCATATCGCTGAGCCATAACTGCGAAGACTGCAATCAGGCTGCACAACAAAATGCTTATTCCACAAATACAATTAGTTTGGGGTGATGATAGAGACATAAACTGGAAGGTACATTTACTAACCACTGCTCAAAGTGAACAGATGCACTTTTGGAGGGCTGTGTTTTTATATGTGGATCGACCTCGCCTTTGCACAACCCAGACACTCAGGAACGCCCAGTGGCACATGAACTGTTGTTTGCATGATAAATTACTAGAGCTGTGTTTCCTTGAGATGCCTTGAAGCATGGAGGAATAAGCTTGAAGTGAGTCCACGGGAAGATAAACAAAGTGAATAACAAACCCATATAAATTGGCCAAATGTTGAAAAATTCCAGCAAATTCAAATGGTGTATATTACCTTTAAACATGCATTAATTAAAGGTATCAATTCCCTACCCCTGCACCATTTCATTTTGCAGTGCGGGTGGTGTTCATAACGGTTTCGTCGGGTGACACTTCTTGAGAGAATGCATTTCTCTCGACAGGAACTGCATGCAAATGATTGCATATGATTGCAAATGATTGCAATTCTTGCATGCAATAGACCGTTTGTGTTTCAGAAACGGTCGGGGCACCCTGGAGGTAAACACAGTCATTAATGCGTCTTTCGAATTAATACCACACTGCTTTACACTGCACATTGTGCCCTTCCTCACACAGATCCAGTTTTAGGTATCTGCATGCCGAATCCTTGCCTTAACAATGGAACTTGCATGCCAAGCCCTGGCATGACTTATCGGTGCACTTGTCCTATTGGCTACTCTGGAATGAACTGCGAAAGTAAGTACATGTAATTATAAACGTATGTGGTTACAATACCTGCCCATGAAAACCATCGAGCTCGCTTGTTATGAAGATACTTTTTTTTCAATTTATTTCGAGTGAACACAACTGGTTGATTCAGGCAGAGCCAGAATCTTGTTCATGGATGAATAGCAAAATCAATCATAAACCGATTTCGCGTTCGTCCTAAGGACTTTACCACCCTTTACTTCTCTCACACCCTTTCACAGTGGCCAAACTCGTGGGGGTGGGGGCAGGGGGTAGGAGTTCCACGGGGATGCACCCCCCCACGCGCCCGCCTGTAAGTTTGTACATAGGAAGGTTATTCTGACAACCTGCCAAAAAATAGGTCAAGCATATGGACACACTAAAGTAGCGCATGTGCACACAATGTGTTCAAATGGCATGGCAACAGCCCCCCCCCCCAAAAAAAAAATACAGAGCCTGTGGAGTGAAAGGAGGTCAAGAGGGGAAAGTTGCCCCCCCGGCTTCGCCACTGGTGCATTTAAATTGTTTTTCACAATTCAATAACAGTAGAGCAGAAAATTTGTCCGATTTGGTTTAGGACAGGATCATTTCCATATTAGTGTGTGAAATTATGAATGTATGAATGCACAGGACATCGAAATGTCCGATAACAACTTAAAGCCAAGATTAGCACTTCTGTCAACCAATCACCTTGTTTTTCTTCGTCTGTATCCACTTTCCTATCTCCGTGTAATGGTTCACTGTGTGGCTGCTCCCCGTGAAGTGTATCGGTTTTCATTTGGTGAGATGAGACGACGAGCACTCAATTCGGGAATGATAGGATCTCTAAGTTTTCGAATCGCCCTAAGATTGTTCACATTCAAGGCAGAGGTGTTGCCTATGTTTGACAAAAACCACATGGGACACAAGTTGATTAGTTTACCCTACCCGCCAGTTTAATACATCTCGAAAAACAGGTAGCAAAATCTATTATGCGTTGGGTAAGGGCAAAACCCGATATTATGTATGTTGTCAAATGATGTACATGCTTATCTAGTGGGTAAATATAGCCAGCAACCACACACGGGATAGTGAGGCTTATTGCACACGCACCTTTGCTAATGCAAACTTTATGCCAAGACAAAAAGGGTCATTTCAGACACTTCAAGCTCAAAGCTATGTCATGTTTATCCTCGTTTGAGGTCGTGCATTTATCAAGCTTACGCAGACTCTTCTACATTGCTGTTTCGACAAGGGCATGCGCAGTCTAGTCGCTGAGACTGCAGGTGATTTTCTCGTCATATTGATGAGTGTGCAGTTGTGCGATGAGTAAGCTTGCCAATTGACTGGAACAAAACAAAGACTCGTCCACTTCACTGTTAATGAGCTTAATGATTAATGGGATATTTAGCCGATAATGTGCTTAAAATATTCAAGAGACGCAGAAAATCACCATTAATGAAAAGAGTGGCTGAGGAATCTAGATCTGTTGGGGAGCTACTGGCAATTTTACTCTGGACTTAGTCGAATTCCCTTTTCATATCAGGTCCCTTTTCGATGCTTCAGCTTTCACTTCAGGGTTTTTAATATCCGTGGAATTGTTACTCATTACACATGAATTGTGATTCTTGTTGATGTAGATGATGCGTGCAGGCCCAATCCATGTCACAACAACGGCACGTGCCACCGTGACACATCGGGGAATATGTTCGACTGCAGGTGTCCTGTCGGCTTCAGCGGGGGCACTTGCCAGAGTAAGTAGCATCACAGTAAACCATCTTTCTCATCTTCTTCTTGGGCTTCTAAAGAGTGATAAAACGTAACAGTGCTTGGAAATCAACGGTACAGGTTTCCCTGGTCAACTTCAATAAAAATAAGTGTATTCTCGCAAATACAAATTCAAATTGGTACCGATTTTTATATTTCTGTCCATGCTGTGGTCTCTTTTTCCTTACTATCGCATTCAATTCCGTCTTCTTGTGCGCACGATTTAAGTGTCGCCATTCAGGTTTAATTTAGTCGTTCTGTTTCGTTTGTAGACATTCACGAAAATTATTGTAAGCATTTTTGAAAATAATCGTTCCTGTATTTTCACCACTGGTGCAATCAAACTAAACGTCATCGAAACATTAGATATTTTTGAAGGTCAAACAGGAAGTTCTGCTTGCAGTTTCCTGAGCGACCCTTATTTTTTGGCTCGACCCTAAAATTTTTACCAGTAAGCTGAAAAAGCAAGTTAAAAAAGACCCAAAATAATAATAATAATAAATAAATACAATAAAAAAGCTTGTTGTCTTTTCTATCAAAACCACCATATGTATTTCCTTCTACTCACATTTGCAACTCTTCCCAAGAAACTCCATTATCATTACACGCTCCCTTCGCGTTTCGCCGTCTCGGAGGCGAAAAACACGTGCACTAAGCAATGCTGCACTGATTCCCGCCGCGTCATGCTGCGCCATTACCAAAGAAAGCATTATAGAAAGGCAGCAACCAGTCTATGCATCCCCGCCAAAGCAGTGTTGATACATTACACCGTGCATGCGCACAGCTCTACAGCTGCACATCGGGAAAAGAAAATCAATGTTGAAAACAGATTTCTGCAATTCACAGAACATGATCTCTTGTCCATGTATGTATTTTCAATTCTCATGCATTCAGTTCAAAGTCGTACTTGAAGCGAGCGTGTTTCCAGTGTACAAAAGTTTCTGCCGCAGCACGACATTTATCGCTCGCCCCTTTTGGTGCAACAAGCACACTTACTATGATGCAGTACATACCGACATTGCTGCTCAGTTTTCCGTCTTGATCACATGACTAACCTTATGCATACTTATATAAATTGTCCATACTTCCTAAGAATTGTCGACTGTGTACTTTTACATCTTTAAGGAAAGTTTCGTCACTTTTTGGGTAAATCTGGTTGCTTTCTTGCCCATTCAATCAGCACAATAACAATATTAGACAAATGACTTATCAACCCTATATGTAAGAGGCGTGTAGTCGGCAGCGGAGATGTTTTTCATGGCCTAACTGCCTGTGCTTTTCCTTTCTGTTTACGGTAAATCTGTTTCAAACCATTTCATTACGTAAAGAGGTAAGAGTGAAACAACATCTAAGACAGGATAATTCAAAAAGTTGAGCGAGCAATCTTTATTCCGATCGTGACATGTTGTGACTATGGGACCACTAGCATATGGCAAATGGCGGGAAAGTTGGCCCTGTGTTTGAACACTCCACCCCAACTCCACGATGTTGATGTACACCACAGGTGCTCGAGGATTATTTCAAACCCCTTATCGACTGACATTTTATACTTGTTTTTAAATTGTTATAAATATATATTAAATATACATTTTATTCCTGTTGATGCAGCTGATGCATGCCAACCCAATCCGTGTCGCAACGGAGGCACGTGCATTCGGGACACCTCAGGGAATATGTATGAATGCACGTGTCCTGTCGGCTTCAGCGGGGGTGAATGTCAGAGTGAGTCGCTCAAACTTAATTTTCTTCAACTCTTCCCTGTTTCGATGGCTCGAAGCCTTGCCCCACTAGATGCAATTTTAGTTCCATGAAAATTTGCTCGATTAAGCGTGGCTAGGGAGGAGTAGATCCAGGAATTTTGCCGGGGGGGGGTAGGTTGCTATCTAATTATTGTAGCCTAAGCATTGAAAAAATAATCGTTCCTGTCTTTCCACCATTGGTTCAATCAAATTTAAGGCCAAACAGGAAGTTTTGCTTCCATTTTCCTGACCGACCTTTTTTCGGCTCAACCCTAAAATTTTTATCAGGAAGTTAGAAAAACAAGTTACAGAAGAACCAATAAAAAAAGGCGTGTTGTCTTTTCTGTAAAACCCCTTTTTCAACAACTTTTGTATATATCAAAATCGTCGTATGAATTTTCTTCTACTGAAATTTGCAAGTCTTCCCAAGAAACGTCCATTATTATTACACGCCCCCTTTGCGTTTTGCTGTCTTGGAGGTGAAAACACGTGCGCAGTACCCATTGCACTGAAGCAATGCTGCACTGATTCCCGCCGCGTCATGCTGCGCCATTACCAAAGGAGGCATTATAGAAATGCAGCAACCAGTCTATGCATCCCCGCCATAGCAGCGTTGTTACAATACACCGTGCATAATGTGCACAGCTCTACAGCTGCACATTGAGTGAAAAAAAAATGTTGACAGAAAGTCCCATTTTAGCAGAAGCCTGGAAACACGTTCCCTTGTCAGTGTATGTACGTTCTGTAGGCCCTACTCATGTATTCAATTTAAAGTTATTCGGACCTTTTCGTACCTGACGCGAGCGTGTTTCCACGAAATTTTCTGCCGCAGCACGACATTTATCGCTCGCCCCTTTAGGCGCAACAAGCACGCTTACTATGATGCGGTACATACCGACATTGCTCTTCAGCTTTCCGCTGTGATGACACGACTAACCTTACTTATATGAATTGCCCACTATTCCTATGAGAGTAGTCGACCGAAGATACTTCTACATTTTTAAGGCAGGCTTTTCCACTTTTTGGTAATTTTACTGAGTTGCTTTCGTGCCCCTTCAATCAGCACAATGATAATAACAATGACCTACCGACCCTGTTTTTAAAGGTGTGTAACCGGCAGCGGAGATACTTTCTCTTTTCGTTTACGGTAAAATCTGTTTCAAAAAGTGTCCTTCTGCAATCACGCGTTGTTACTGCATTTAGGAGCAAGGTAAAAAGAAATTCCCTGCCGGATTAATAAGTGTAACGTGACGCAGTGCAATTATTCCCATCTTAGCAGAAGCCTGGAAAACGGAATCAGTTAGGAGTGCTTTAAAGCCTCTACCCGTTGAAACCATAATATCGCAATAATAGAGACTCTACGGACGTATATAAAAAAAACATTCTGGACTCCAATGCCCCTGATCAGCTTATAGAGATCATTGAATTCACTCGCGGTCATTTTACCTAGCCGAATACAAAGCTTTCCTGGCAATGCCCGTCTTTGGTCTTCCTGACGTCAATAGAAGGGAGCCAACCGGCACATTTGCATTCGGCTCGGTAAAATGGCCGCTGGTTGGCTTCTGTTTCATACAAAAGCGTTGCAAGTCCAGGGTTTTTTATCTACGTCCGTGCTCTACCTCTGCTTGAATGCGTTGCGCACACAGATTTTCTGAGGCATAACAGAGGAAAATAAATTGAACCACAAACCAATTGCTCTGTATCACGGTAAAAGGTAAGATTGAAACAACAGCAAGACAAGATAATTAAGGAAGTTGAGCAAGCAATCTTTTTTTTTTCCAATTGGGAAATGTGATAACTATATGGTGACACAAGAGCCATGCGTGCAAATGGCGGGAAAGTCGGCCCTGTGATTGAATACTCCACCCGTAGCCCATCTCACTGATATTGATGTAGGCCCTATGCCACAGGTGCTCGTGGACCATTTCAAACTCATTTTGGACAGAAGTTTTATACTTGATCGGAATTCTTTTTTTTTTATTCCTCTTGATGTAGCTGACGCATGCCAATCCAATCCGTGTCGCAACGGCGGCACGTGCATCCGGGACACCTCTGGGAATATGTATGAATGCATTTGTCCTACCGGCTTCAGCGGGGGCGAATGTCAGAGTGAGCTGCTTTTACGTTTCTTTACCTTGTTTTGATGGCTAGAAGTCTTGCCCCGCTAGCTGCAATGTGAATTCCATTAAAACCCTGTTCGATTGAGCGTGGCTAGACAGGGGCAGATCCACGAAATTTTCCGGGGGTGTCAGGCTGGAGATTTTTTCCTTCCTGTGTCATTTTTGCGGACAAGCCGGAACAATGATGAAAATATGCCTTTCAGTCATTACAACGGCATTGAATGCACTTAATTCAGTTATTTGTAATCATTACTTTTGAATGTCTTTTCCGGGTCGGGGGGTGAGGGCTTCGGACACCCCCAAATGATCTGCAACTGCTTTATTAAACCCGTGTGACAGGATTCCCAAAGAAAATGAGTTTCATTTACTGATCTGAGTCTACGGTGAACTTAAATTTTACATTAGAAAGAAGAGACTCACCTTTTTGATGGAAATGACAATTTAGCATCGAGATGAAGATGCAGATTACGCAGCTATAAAAAGGTCGCGGGCTTCTTCCAATTTAGATTGCGTCAAAACTAAACAGCTTTTCACAAACTTGACCTGTAATCCCAGCTTAACCTCTGATTTATAAATTAAAGCATGGGCATTTTGCCAGTTTGAGGTCTAGGGAGCATAGGAAGTTCTGAGACCGACAAACGCCAGCCCCCGCTCTTTTTTCGCTACAAATTTTAGATTCAATCCTTGCTTGTCTGCACCCTGTCAAATTGGAGGAAAATGCATGGCGCAGGGTGCAACGTACACATGCGCGTGTCCAAATGGAACCACGGGCATCAACTGGGAATTGAGTACACGGATGTCCTTGTGAGGCACGTCGGAGATCCCGTTGGGGGCTGGGGATTACCAATGCTATTATCCCCACATATTTTAAGTCACTGACTCGGCGCACCCGTACCCTACGCCACCGACTTCTCACTTGCCGGCGTCACAATCTCACCTGGGGTTGGAGGCCGTCCTGAGCTCCACCCCATGCGACAAGAAATCTCCAGCCATGCTGTAAGGACTGCCCCTAGTGCAGTAAAAGTCTCCTGCACTTTTACCGCCATTTTGTAATAGTTCATCCAGGCGTCAGCCAATTCACAACCTTTGACACGTACCGTGTCAAAGTACCTCTTTGCCATTCATTACATCCGTTTCTCGTAACTGCTCGTGTGACTGGTTAATGAAAAGGACTTGTGACTAACTTGTGATGGATTTGGCTGCAAAGTCCTAGTTTTCAAACTCTGTGTTCTCGGACCTGAAGTCAGGAGGAAATGGGACATGTTTGAGTGGAATTTGTTTTCACTTACAACAACCTTTTGGTTGTTTTCTTTTATTTTGTATTTTGTTTACGTGAATTTTCCCCTGAGCTCCCTTAGTCCCGGAGCAGATCTTTTGGAATCTCGGTAAGCAAACTGAAACACCAAACTGCAAGCACGTTAATGAAATTTCATTAAACCCTAACGTAGAGTGTTGTTTAATGGTTGTTCGTCATTTAACATACGTGTGCCGGTCCGTGGATCGGGCAGCAGAAATTATGTGACCAGACTATCTTTTCAAAATGGACATCTCGCGAGAACACTTGCCCATTTTGCCAAAACTTGTCCAGAAAATTGTCTAGCTCAAAAAGGGAGTCCTGAAAGTATTCATGACAAATAAAGATCAATTCTGATTCGTCTCTCTCACAATACCTGTTTAGATCAAGGTCAGGATCCTTGTGTGCCCAACCCTTGTCAAAATGGTGGAGTGTGCATGTCACAGCTAGGGGGCATGCACAACTGCACTTGCCAAAATGGCGCCACGGGCAACAACTGTCAAAGTGAGTACAGTGTTCCAAAATAAAGGAGATATCCTAGGGTATGAATGCCTAACAGCGTTATCACAACTGTGCATGCCAAAGGGCCCGCAATGCGCTTGGGACTTCTTTCTACATTTACCATTGAGTTGTCCTTTATGTTGCTCCAATCTTAGAGTGATTTTCAATCATTTGGAGTGGTTTATAAGTGACTCGCACTTGTTTGAGAAGGAGTTTTTCACTCTTTTGCCTTTGGAGAGTATCTTTGTAACATATGCAATTTATAGTTTTAGACATTTAAGAAATTGATTAGTGTCTAGATTAAGTAAATTGTTCCAGCATGATGAGTTGTTACACAGTCAGTTTTAACTTTTAATAACAGGTTTTTGCCCTTTCACCGATGTGTATGTTATTATTAAATTTCTGGTAATGACACCAAGGATTCCTCAAAAGCACCCTAGGCACTGTAGCTCGCAAGCCTGAAGAAACCTGTAGAGAGGAGACAATGAGAAGCAGTTACAGTTTTAGAGGTGGGAAGAAAACCCCAAAGAAATATTCTGGGTAAAACCCACAGAATCAGGCAGGGACTGAAAACCCAATCCACATGTGGACCGGGCCGGGATTCGAACCCGGGCCGCAGAGGTGGAAGGCGAGGAAAGAACCGCTACGCCAACCTGACTCCCCAACCTGACACAGTATGTGTTTGTCCAAGTGTTTGCGAAAACTTCACAAGCTAACTCGGGAAAACTCGCACCGTCGACCTCGTGTTTACTTCGTGCAAACGTCTAATAACCACCACCAAGTAAGCTTGTTTTTTTTTTCCTGGCAATGCCACCGAATTATACCCTGCCTACTCCAACCGTTTGCAATGCACTTCCTGGTTCAAAATGACGTCACACTTCGGTACTCTACATCCCCCAACTCATACTTTCAAAAAAGATCTAAAGACTTAATACGTCTTTGACACAGATCTACCCCAAAGCACCAATATTACGACAATCATCATTGTCGTTGTTGTGGTCGTGGTCGTCCTTATTGTGGTGCTGATTGTCGTCGTCGTTTGCATCGTCAGAAGGGCAAGACCAAGGCGCAGCGGCGACGAGTCGTCAACTGCCGAAAAGGGACGTGGACAGGAGCTTACAGAGAAGGTAATGTAACCACATTGAAATGAAAGGACGTGTCTGTTCCATTGTACATATTTTTTCCCTTCCACATTTATCTGAGCAAACAGAGATGACTCATATTTCACACGTATCAACTGGCATGAACTTGGTACCCATACAATGTTAAATCGCACCCCCATAGTAACTTTGGTTAGCCTTGGTCCCAAGACCTTCCAGTGGGTCTAGTTTTTCCGCGACACGAACCATCACACGTGCACTGTTAGAGGACGCTCTCACCACACGTATTGCAATCACAGGAAGGTCTTGGACATTTTGTTTTCCCTTTTTTTTTCTCGACTTTCCGAGGGAACCAATCAATGGCTTCGTTTGAGTCTTTACTGAGAGAATTCATATACGTTCATGACGTCACTCAACCGAGAATCGAAAACAAACTCGACGTTCCAATGTCGAGGTCCAAACATTTCCGCAGAAAGTGTCATCTTTAGGTGGTTGTAACATGCCTTAAAGATACGCCAATAGATCATTTTATAGAAACTTCGCATATCCACCTTTTCGTTGATACTCTATAGGTTTGGGGAAAAGAAACCAAATTTGCAGTGCCGAGGCGAGCAGAGGCATACATCGTGAACGTACTGTGCACGGTGCGACAGGGAAAATGAAAGTGGCTCATTTTTATCGGTTATGTGTGCTCAAGGCAAGTTTTTGGCTCCTGCCCAGGCTATAAAAGGATATTTGTGAGTGCTTAGCAATGAGCATCCAAAAAAACCCCCAGTTTTCCATGATGTTAGCGGATGTTTAAATAGGAAAACGTAGTTCGTGAACACCAAGCATGAAAAGTTATTTGCGCACCTTTCAGCGATCATAACTCAAGTGATATGAATAACGCCTCTCCTATCTTTATTTCAATATGTGTTGCCGCTCAAGACTTTATAAAATAACCAAGACCTTCCTTTGATAATGAATCGTAAGGTACATATATACAGTACGTGTGATAGTTAACGTCGTGGAAGTAATGGAAGGTCTTAGAATCACGACTATTACTTGGTCCGTAGCCTGTCCAGGTTTGGTGTCTCATGTGGATCGAGAACCATCTATTTGATGGGGGACCAGGGAATTCCTTGGTATAACTTTTATGGTCTTTCTAAGGGGTGGGGCTAAAATTTGGAATTTACGGTCTCGGGAAGGAGTTAAAATACATGACCCCCCCAAGTCCCCTTTGTCTCATTATTTAAAACGATTCCCTTTGGGAGGTGTGGCAGTTTGGCTGTATGCCCCTCATCCGCTAATCGGGTTGCATTATAAAACTGACTATAAATTACATTATCAGATTACTAGATAAGTTTGCAGAATTAGGTGCTGCGCCATGAATGTCACTCGCCGACCCGACAGATGCAAGGGCATTGATAACTTTTATGTATTATTATTATTTGAATCCAGTAAAAGAAGACAGCAGTAAATCTGAGACTCTTAGACAACTCGCAAAAAAGAGAGAAAAACTTCAACCATGGGCGTAAATTCCGGTGGATGGGGGTATATATATATCCCCAAACACCTCTTGAGGTGGGAGATGGGCTACTGAACCATCCCCCCACTCTTTTGCCGGGAGTGAAACATTATAAAGTGGATTATGAAGAATTGTTCAGACTTCCAACGACTAGGATGCATTTGGTGTCACTCAAAACAGGCAGAAACTATTTAAAAAGCCATATATCTGCAATCCTGAACACATAATTACAGATGTATATCATATCGTGAACATCGACCTCTGCATAGAGTCATATGGTGTCACTCCCCGCTCCCCACATTTCAAATGTTCATGGTTGGACAAATCATCCCCCACCATTGCCCGCCCCCATCCGCTCCCATTTCTAGCACAAATTTACGCCACTGATCCCCCCTCCCCCCAAAAAAACCCCACAAAAAACAGGTGGTTTTCCGACCAGTCTAAACGATGTCGCTTAGCCGTCCCATCGAGATTCTTATAAATGTTAAAATTGATCGAGTCATCATGTTCACTCCCTACTTTTAAAAATCGCCATGCAGAAAAAGACGAATGATTACGTGAAGCGACCTGGAGCACGCTCAAAAGAGTTCCCGCGAGATAAACTGCACATCTTCGGTCAGCTAGGCAGCGGGTCGTTCGCTGTAGTTTACAAAGCTGAGGCAGAGGGTATAGTACGCAAGGGGACCAACACTACAGTAGCCGTCAAGATGTTGAAAGGTATACCATCTGGGTCACGTGTAGCAGTGCATTGCTGGTGTTCTGTGTGATGGCTAGCTTTATTCTTGAAAGAAACTAAACTGGACAGCAAAAGAAACTTGCCACACATAAAAATTCACTCCATAGAAATAAACCATTTTTGTACACAGGTATGCTGCAATACCCCTTACTAATCACACGCCCAAAAGCAAGTGATTATCTTTATAACAAAGAAAAAATTGACATGCACAGTTGACAGAAGTGGCAAGTTTCTTTTGCTGTTCAGTGTATATAGGGAAACTGACAAGGTGCTTATAAATGATTATTAAAATGAACAAAGAAATTAACTGGAGCAGGATTTGAACCTGTGACCTCTGGAACACCGTACCAGTGCTCTACCACCTGAGCTATCCTGCCCTATGTTGGTGGCTTCCCCCATTTGTCAATATCTCTATTTGGAGGGTGCTAGCCAGAATCCATTAAACCTGAAACACCATGTAGCCAGGGATCACACCCCAATTGCATGATACAACCTGGGAAGTGGTGAACAGGGATCACTCAAAGAGGATAGGGCCTACGGCTTAGTTTTTTTCTTGTTTTTGTGTTGGATGACCTGGCCCTTTAGTACATCGCAATATAGTTGTGTTTGCCAAACATGTGCTTGACAAACTGCGTCTTAACACCAGTGAAAAGGTGTGTGTTTGGAGATTTCTGGCTACCTTGTCTCTGGTTCAATAATAATCGACAGGAAATTAGTATCAACGACAGTTGGAATGCCCTTATAGTTGCTTGCAGTCCTTGAGGTAAACCGGGCCAGCCTCCCTAGTAACAGAGAAGAAAAGTTATTGCGGGCCAAGTTAAAATTCCCCTCAAACCGACGGATTCCACTGAAGTACAACCTCTGCGGAAGGGTGCCTTCACCCGCATTCATTTTTAAGCAGCGCCCTCTTGTAACAGAGCGCCTTCAAAATGGCCACATTTCCACGTGCTGCATTCTGACACATGCAGGTTTCCTTGCCAGGCAAATGGTGTTCGTGGTGTTACTGTACTGACACCCTCCTGCAGCGCCTGCCGTGTTCCCCATGCCATTTTGCTCGTTGTTTGTTAGATTTAATGTCGTTGCTATGGAGACGTTTCACCATTTTAACGTTTATATTTCTGCCCCCCTCTGCTTGCTGGTGATGGGACTCAGTGGGCAACGCCTTTTTCACAAAAGTGCTTTCCGAAACTGTTGTTTCAGAAACTGCGACTCCCAACGATCAGAGTGATTTCCAGAAAGAACTTCAATTGTATTCGATGCTAGACCGACATCCCAACGTCCTATCTATGCTTGGATGCTGCACCGATAAAGGTACTATTTTGAAGAGGAGTATTGTTGAAATATGTGGTTTGGCTATTCGTTCTTATCTTTGACAAAACTTCTGTGGGCAAGTATTTTGCCATTTCTCGTTTTTGTTTAGAGTAGTCAATTAACTGCGTGAGCGAAATATCACTTCATGGCTATTTTTTTTCTTCCAGCAAGTAGACCTCACCATGTTCAGTCAGGCTTTTTTTTAATGCATTTACTACATGGTTATATTTCCACATGCATTTGGGTGTTCCTTCCTGCAGATCCCATGTACATCATCCTTGAGTACGTACCGCATGGTAACTTGCAGACCTACCTGAGGCAGATCCGAACGGGAACGGATCCCACGAATCTGAACAAGAACGAGTTGGTGAGAAAGAACAACCTGACCCCCACGGAGATTCTTACCTTTGCCTGTCAGGTGGTGCGGGGAATGGAGTACTTGGAGTCTAAGCAGGTGAGACTTCTAAGGACATCACAAGATTCACGAGACGGCCAGAGAGACCATCACAAGGCCAGCACTAGACCCACCTGTCTGAAATCAGATCACACTCTATATAATTCGAATTAATTGCAACAAGAGTACGCGTTGGTCGCTGCTTGATCGGCGTGTTACTTGTGCCTGGTCTTGTGACAGGATAGAGCTGCTTCAGTACAAAATTTGATTAAAAACTTGCTTTAAAAACAAAAGTTACCAGTTCAAACTCTACGTGATTGTCGTGCTACCCAAAAGACAGCTAAATACCGTTCCAAAACAATATACATCGCTTGTAGTTTGGGCTGGCTACCTGATTTATCAAACAAGGTTGTTTCAAATTAAAAAAAATTAATTAAATTAAAAAACAACATATATTTCCATACTTTCATTAAAATACGAATCAAAGAATACACTTAAAATAAATATGAGCCATAAATACAATGTAGTATAGAAAAAATAGAGGAAACTTCAAGAGATAGAAAGGTATGGAGCTGTTCATATAAGCGGGGGCTTGTAGAGAACAGCCAATAGACAGACAATTGGACTAGGGACAAAGCACTGGAAGCAGACAAGGGAAAACGCGACGCACAGTGAAGATTAGACTGAACATCCAAAACATAAGAACAAAGAGTTGAAGATCATGAAAACATGAACAGTAAAATGAATAGATACATCACAGAAGTAAAGGCAAGATAAATACTGAAATAATGGAAAAACAATGTCCTTAACCAGCTTCATGATCTCAGGATCAGGCCCAGGATCTCAACTACAACACTGGTCAATACAGAATATAGTGTCCAGAGGGATCGGGAGCCATGAGAGCTTGCTGGCCGAGAAAATCCACAGCTGGTGGTGTAATTTGGTTGTGCTATTACTTTGTTTTCTGACAGTGCATCCACAGGGATTTAGCTACCCGTAACATCCTTCTCGGCGAGGGAATGATCTGCAAAGTGGCTGACTTCGGACTGGCAAGAGATGTGGCCGAGCGAAGCCAGTACGAAATGCAGTCCCAGGTATGACCATCTGCTCAACAATTGACACTCTAGCCACTTGCAAACAGAATTTAGGCTTAAACGGACACCCTAGTGGTTGAATGTGGTATGGAACCAGCTTAGTGACTGCCAAAACCAAAACAGATCCGTTAAAGAGATTGAGATTCAAAAACATTGTAATCAGCTAATTTAAGGAATGCCAAGATCTGAAATGCCTGAAGCAAAGCCTAAAACAAACCAATCTATCATGCATTTGGAAAGGTGTAAGCGAAATTCTGTCCAGGCTTGTAAGGTTGAGACACTTTCGCAACGAACACGTGTTCAGAGTGACCCTACAGTGAACTCAATAAGCTCTTACGCATTTTAGTTAGAGATTCGTAATAATTATTAATTGTACACTGTACAATGCGGAAAGTGTTTGTGGCTTTTTTTGTCGAAGCAGTTAACCGTTCATTGTTTTGCCCAAAATCGATTCAAACAGGGCAGGGTACCAGTTCGTTGGATGGCTCCTGAGTCACTGCTCACCAATATGTACACTTGTAAGAGTGACGTGTGGTCCTTCGGGGTTTTGCTGTGGGAACTCGTCACGCTAGGTGAGCTGGAGCATCGATCACTTTCTCTTCACTTGTCACACCCAAGAAAAGACACGTTCTCCTCTTTGCCGCATTTGGAGTCGCTGAAATGCTCAGTCCAAAAGCGATCTGCTAAGGGATTCAACTCTTCTTTTGAAAACACGTTCATTTTGTAAATATGTTTTTATCATTATTGTTTATAGAGTGATGACGCACAGGGTTTCGTAATTCAGCATTTAGAAAGTGAAGTAGAATTGTGTTTATAGGTCATGGCTGTAAGGGTGCAATCACTGGATTCGTGGAGTGAGGAGTTCCATTTTTCTCTGTCGAAATAAATATGTAAAAGTTTGATTGTAACCTGCGTCAACCAGGCATGGCAAAACGCGACACATTAGCCTGCTACTGTGGTGCTCTTGTGCAACATGTTGCCAGCTCAATCTTTCATAATAGGCAAGGTCTTGCCGGACCTAAGCACGCGCTGAGTCGACGTACGGCTAATAGGACTGACTATCGTACGCGCGCACTGCTGTTCCCGAACGACCTCGGACGCACTTCAATTTAGGCATGCGCTATTGGAATGCCGAACTGACACATCGAAGTTCAACACAAAGTTCAAATTTCATTTTGTCACATCCGCCCAATAGAGCGATTTTGACGGATACGCAACACTTGCTGCCAGTGTTGACGCGCATATGGAAAGGTGTCTTTATGCTAATGTCCTGTGAGGGTAAATTTCTGTTAGAAATATTTGTGTATGAAGCATGGGGCACTCTAACGCAATCTGCAGGCGACGATTCCGCACTCTACGGTCAGTAACATGCAAGGAACCCGATGTGATGGCCCTGCGCCTTGATTGCTTGTTACACAGCCTTTCGAATGAAGTGACTTTCCAAGCACGTCAGTTGCGGGTGCAAAGCATCGGGCTCGCCAAATATACAGCGGATATGTATCCAAAGAGTTGGCTTTAATGGAATTTGTTTCCCTACTCGCATATTTTAATCAGGATCGCATCCATACCCCGGAATGTCATCGCAGAAGGTCATCAACGAAATCAAGAAAGGCTACCGGCTACCCAAGCCAGACCACTGCAGCGACGATGTGTAAGTATTGGCCTACTGAAGGTCATTCTGAGATATGAGACGTCAATTTTGCTGAGAATCTGGTACTAGCCGGAAGATGGATCAAGAAACATTGTGCTTTTCGGGGGGGGGGGGTTGGGGGACCAAAAAATTGATTTTTTTTTTATGTAGGTTAACCTTGATGAACTTTTCTGAGAGGTGAGGCTACATTTTGAGGCCTTGCACGCTTTGTGGAGGAAAGAAAGTAAAAAAAACCCACAAAATTCGCCTTTCCCTCATTACAAAAATAAAGAAAAAACCAGCCCCTATATTGGTAAGGAACATGATGGCCCTTGACATCCCCCAATCCTTCCTTGACTAGCGGTGATCTGTTGTGATTAAAGGTCGCGAACTTGCCACTTTCCTTGTTATCAGTGAATATGTGAAAGATTGAAAGTCCTTGCTTTCTTGGCTGACAATGTATCGGCTGACACTGTAACCGACTACCTTTTTTGTCAGGTACAAGATTATGCAGGACTGTTGGCAGGAGCGACCGGATGACAGACCCGACTTTGCTCGACTTCACATCACAATTGATGACATCTTAGCAGATGCAGCGGTGGGTTGTTAATTTATCCGAGTGTTTCGATTTCCGTCTCACTGTACGTGTGATCAAACTAAGTAAAATGGTTACATATAAATATACTACTGGTATTTCCCGAAGGTCAGTAATTATGACATGCTACCAATTTTCCAGAGACACCAGTAGTAAATATGCAAAGTAGGAAAGGTTTTGTTTCATAGCTAATAGGTTATTCATGAATATACAAGCATCAGCAACTGCATTATTCTTGGACTTGGATTCTAATGTCGCGGTTCGCTTTGCGGTGAATTCAAGATTATCAAACGTTTCCAATTTGTCACCAGGGTTACCTAGAGATGGGAAACCTGAACCAGGATGATTACGTCTACCTGGAACCAGGCCAAGATGCGAGTTCCACCGAGTCTGCCTAGGGATCGACCATGTCCATTTCTCATGACGGTATAAAAAGAGGAGACTGGAGCCTCATCATAGGTTGGTCCACTGTCACAGGTCTGAAGTTGACCGTAGAGCGACCTCAAGTGACTATAGACCGATCAAAACGTGCGATATTGTGTCATGAGCAGCTTGCAACGAAGACGGAGATATCGTCTAAAAACAATATCCAACAAAGAGACACTGTGGTTATGAGGTTGAAACTGTAATGCACGTCAATAATACTAACTCAGGCTTGCAGCCGTTTGAAAATATGCCACCTTAGAATTATATGCTTTAGTTGAAACACTGTGAAGACAGTGTTAAACTTATGAACGTAACAGACATGAATGAAAAAATATTAATTAAGCTTAAAATTATGAATTAAACTATTTTTATTTTTTCATTTTGCAGCAGTAGGATTGCATACACAGGTATGGTTGAGGGAGACCTTTTTTCAGTTACAGCAACTTCCTTTGCTTCCAAAATATTTTGAGAAGATTCAAGACTATGCAAACTTTCTTAATATAAATTTTCATGGGAGCATAGTTTCCGTAATGGAACGCACACTAGATCCGAAGATCGGGGAAAAGTTTGATTGATATTTAAACTTACGCTCGTTTAAATCTATATGCATTTGTTTTTTCCGTCATGATATTTTGAGTTTGTTTTCATAAGGTTCTAAGTTTTATTACTTTCGAACTCCAATGTACAACTCTTCTTCAGAGTTTTTTTTATTTCGTTAAGTCCATTTGTTGTGTCTTCCTGTAGTTTTAGTGAGGTTCTGTAAAAGTTTTCAGTCTTTGGATTTTTTTCTGGATTTTATCTCTTAAGCAGTCCTATTTTTTTTAAATTTTTCTTTCATAAAGTTGTCGCTTTTTTACTTGTAACATTTAAAAACATAACGTACCGTTTTGAAGGTTGTAAAAGTGTAGACATTAACAAAACTAAAGCGCTGTATATCTTTGGTCTCAAGACCAACATGGTGAGGAGATTGAAAAAAATGTACTCCTAAATACAAATCTAATAGAGACCGAATCTCCACGAGCCTTACGAACAGTGAAACACACAAATGCTGCATTTCGGACAAAGCTTAAAGTCAGTGATGTATACCCCCCCCACACACACACCCTCGCAGTACAATTTAAACTGGTCAGGGCCGTAACGAATTTTCTCCAAGGGCGGAACTAGGGACCAAGGTTTCAGGTTGCAAAATGTGGGAATATCTTTACGTGAGCCAAAATCTCGAGGGTTTTACACTGTGAGGACAGGCAAATTAAATGGTCCCCAAGTCGCCTTTAACCCTAAAACGTTTGCCCCTTTTTCATACTCTAAACATGGGAAAAGTGAACTCGTGGCAATTAAATGAACAACGAAAATCTAAAAGGTAGTGTCTGAGCTTTTCTTTTTGTGTTCTTGATGATGTGCATAATTGACGATTGAAACGGGATGTGCCCAAGAGGACCAACTTCGATCAACCCAGTGTTTTTTGTTAATTAAAGCAGGTCGTTCATGTTGAGATTACAATTAACATGATATACATGATTGCATATGCTTGAAATCGACCGAGCTTTAACCTTGTGTCCGCAACTATTATGTCTAATAAGATGGCAGGATATATTTTGTTATATTTGCTACATTGATTAAACGGGAAAGCTACTAGAATTTACATTCCAAATTGATCGGCACACACATTAAAATGTTCAGTGCAGGCATGACAGGTTTGCCTTGAATTATTTTCACGGCCAATTTTGTTCCCATGCACGTTGTACATAAATACAATCCAAAAACTGGGGTAAAAACATAATGATGGGACTATATCAATGTCGTATTTTTTTTCATAATAGTCAAGTCAGCCGGGGTAAAGTGAATCAGGGGCAAAATCTGTCAGGGGCAAAGTCAGCTTTCAGCCACTGAGGGGCGAAGTCAGTCAGGCCGGGGCAGTCTGGCAGACATGTTATAACCGCCAAACCCCAAGCTGGCAGCTAGGGGTTGGTTGGTTGTAATGCGGTCCAATATGGCTTGAATGATAAGACGACATGACATTTCTGAATTTAAAGGTTTCATCGGTGGCCAATATCAAAAACAGATAAGAGCCTCGATTGTTTGTTTGTTTTGGTTTTTTTTCGAAGAATTTCACAGGCTAAAAAGCGGAGACTGTCGTCACAACGATCACGCCAAATAGACCACTTTTCTGCTTAAAACTGCACGCCCATATCTGACTGTGTCGATAAACCCCCTTCCTGCAAACGACGTCACCCGGCGGGTTACCACACACAACACCTATACCTTAAACCGAAGCAATTACAGCTACCCCGACCATGTCACGACCCAGGCCCAAGCTGTTTATTTACGTACGTACTCTATACCAAGAAGACGAACAGAATTGGGTCTGCTTACGGACGCGTAAAAGCGATGAATACACCCGTTCAGTATAAAGGAGGTCACTTCAGACAGACAATAGTGGTTTAGTGACGTGTGGGGAGTTGTCCTTGGGCACAGGATCTCGTAAACTCAATGGTAGTTCAACTGCAGTGGATGTTACATGTACATGTATATTGTTTTGAATAACTATATCCAGTGTACCACATCTTCTGTACATGTACATACCAACTCACCGGAAAAAGTGGGCTTGTCAACGTACGGGTCAGTTCTACCGCACTGGGGAGCGTGGTTTTAGAGACACCGTACTGCACTGCATGGTGTAGACTGACAGGAGTGTCACGTCGGGTTCATCGGTCAGCTGCTACATGTAGTTCGTTCTACGTAGCTCTGGGTATGGTTCTGAACTCTAGGGATTCTGCACAAATCCACTATAGCCTTTACCTGAAGAACATTGTACTGCGCTCCACAAGGTGGAGTTAGATCTTCTGATTTGCTGCAGATACTGCACCTTGTTCCACTTCCACTGGGAGTTTCTCTATAAAAGGCATTGGTTGGGAACAGGGCTCTACACTCCATGTTCTGGTGCTGTGTTTGAGGATGGCGAGTTTGCTTCGTACACTTGTTACTGTGCTTCCGTTCATCGGTAAGCTTAAATTCGACTTTCTGAATCAACACATAGCATAGCCTTGTGACGTATATGTAATTGGTTAAGAATGAGAGAGTTTGAATGTTTTTATTTGCTTGAAACTGTGGCAATTTTGTAGCTGGATTGAATTAAGCTAACCAATTTAAATTTTACCAGACTGAAATAGTGCTTGATTCGCTTCTGGAGAAACCCAAACCAAAATAGTAGGGTGTCGTCTTTATTCAAATGCAACAATGGAACAATTTCACGTCTTACGATATGGGAATATGATTATATAAACCGTGCACGTGGTATGAAGCATTGAAGGTCGTGTAGTTACGAGATAATTAGAAATGGTAGAGTGTGGTTAAAAACGAGAAAAGGTACCAGTAAAAAAACTAATTACAACAGAAAGTGGACAAACATCCAGTTGAGAGCTGAATTCCCTCTGTGTTGTGGTGTTCCCTTTCCGGACGCTTCCCAATGCTTATTTCGCGTACGTGTGGTATTATTTTAATCTATATGAAACCTTAATCGGTTTGTGAGAGTAAGCCTCCCCTGGAAGTCTCATTTGGAAGTCGACGGAGGCTGAAATTAGCGCTTCTACACTATCAAAAGGGGTGTCATGGCTGAAATGACTCGGCGAATTTAGGCCTATCGTAAACTGTCTTGACCCTTCTACCGGGATATCGATATGTTCGGCGACTCAAATAAACAAGTTTTGTTTTCATTGTACCGTATCAAGGAGTCGCACAGGCCTGCAGTCTCTCCTTTGGAAACAGCGGAACTCTCCGCAATTTCGTAGTCTTGTTCAAATCTGCAATGATGTAATGATTGTTCCACTGTTTGTAGTTGGACTGGCCCAACAAAGTTGGAACTTGCGTCCAATTCAACCGTATGTCCGTCCAAAACTATTGTTGGGACTGATGAGTGACGGTGTCGGTGAAAGGAATTAACCGATTTACTAACCCGTCCGCGATAAGTACATACTGGTATAGCTGTGAATAACACCGATGGAATGTTCCCGTTAGTGTACTTTTCCCTGGAAAACGGGTTGCCTTTCGCGTAGGTGCATTTATTCTGCTTATCATATAAGACCGAAATACAATTGAGCCAATAACTTGCGCGTAGATACGGCCACAAAGACCTCCGCATGCGCGAATAGAAAACTGTATCACTCTCCCAGCCAACTTGAAGGCTGATCGAGGCGTAACAAAAGGAAATCCAACGCAGAACGGTGAATGGCACTAGGTCAGGGCCGTCGTGTGGGAACCAGACCTGTTACGAATTGTGCAAGGTAACCAAAATATGCAAATAGTAAAGTACATGTATTGCAATAGACATGACTGTACATTGACGTGAATGAGTTTTGTGTACTTCAGCATTTTGGAAATGGTTAATAGATGGATTTCATATTAGCGCCGTCTGCACATATCTGCATCGAAACCGCGGAGTCGACACAGTACATGCAGTATCTGGTTCCTAAGTGTGGTGCCACTTTAGTTTTAACCACGCCCACTACACATGATAAACGACCGTCGCAGGTACGTTAGTTCGCGGTAAATTGCCATAATTTTGTCTTCTGATTTCACGTGTCGAGTCATCCTGAAATACTCTTCCACAAAACTTTGCAGCCTGAAAAGTCTGAAATTAACATACCTTTATATATTTTGCGTCTTGACTCCTTACTTTCAACTGATTGTAATAAGCATTGAAGCTGACACATACAGCCTCGTTTTCAAACGCGGAAGTGCGGAGATCGACGCTAAAAGCGTCGTATTGGGATCCCTCTATATGCAACATAAAACCTCAACATTGGGGAAAATATGGCTGGTGCTTTCATTAGGCCTAGCTATATGAATCCTGGAACTCAGGAAGTACACGGCAATAGGCCCGTCCATTAACTTTATACTACACGTAGATTTAGCGAAATACCACTTCATCAAAATTGATAATTTCATAGCGAGGACTTACGGACTAATTGTGTGTCGGCCTCCTAATTAGTCAATGCGGGATGCAGTCATAATAACAAAAATTTTTCACGGACTTCGTACCTCACCAACCTGAGGCAACAAGTGTAGAGAATATGCCCCCCCCCAAATATAAATAAATAAAAAAAAAATCGAATTTTCCGCACCGATGATGAGTTCCCTCAATATTTCCCTGCCACGTGTAATGTCTCAAGTATTTTTCAAAGTTAATTGTCATGTCCTGAATCGCTTTTTGCACATAGGGGAAAAGCCAGATGATTTCAAAGTGAACTAACCTATAGCCTGATATTATACTTGTCCAATTTGTGACAGAGAATGGTTATTTAGTCCGGTGGCATGACTGTCATGGGTAACTCCGCAGAAATACAAACAAGGATCAGATTTTCTTTCTGAGGAATAGTAGTAGGAATGTTTGAGAGGACTATTGGCTTGCATGATTGCATATGGTTCCATCACCTTGAAATTTTGGACTCAAACGTTCTGCATTGACTTTCCAAAATGTTCGACTTACAAATTACCTTTAGTGGGCGTTATTCAACAATGCGAAATGAACAAGGAATAAAACGCAGGGTAACTCGGGGCTAATCTCTCAGCTCTTAATGCAGCATGTTATGCTAACGCTGTATACAATCCCTCACTCTCTTAAGAAATCCTGGGTCAAATTGACCTTGAAATTGGATCCAAATCCGCTGAAATTCTTTTCTGGGTCAAAACGACCTATTTTCTTGGGTTACAAAGGAAGGACATCTTAATCCGGATTTGGGTGTCGTTTCCTCTTACCGGAGGGGGGGTTACAGTACATGTGTTATGAAGTAAATTTGTGTACCCAGTATAGGATGAGTTCTGTGCAACAGTCTGTTGATTGTATACCGCGCAGGGAAAATTGGTTCTTTTTTAAGGCATTGCAATTTAATTCTCATAATTCCCTGGTTTATTTTATTTGCGAGGTCATTGTCTTTATTGCAATTCTCATCTTCCAAGTAATATTTCGCATCGCACAAATTGTTTTCTCAGTTGAAAATGGCACTCTTCAGTCGCTTATTTATTTGCACAACCACGAGGTTATAGATTAATGCTTTCCCCCGAGAATGGTGAGTGCATCCGGTTTCCTGATTCTGTTGTTGGAGGCCGTGAGATTTTGTGTGCGTGTGATGAAGAACAAAAATTTTTATCCGGTACCATTCTAAAACCAAGCTGGTTGATGTTTGACAATTCCTCTCTCCCGCTGATAATTTTCTGTCTTCATCGTGATCCATCATGGTGCCAATTTCATTTGTAGGAGACTTTAATAGGTATACTAGCAGCGTATTACCCCGTTAGTGTCATATTCAGATAGCAGGTAAGAGTTAAAGTGTAGCTGCAATGAATTTTTCGTCGGCACATATTTTTTGCATCTTTGTACTTTTCTGTAATGTACGAAAACTCTTACATACTCCTACTTGAGTAAATGTGTTGAAAAGTGCTCAATTTTAAAAAATCAATATTATCCATGTTTTCTCAGACAACTGAGGGCGCTGTTGCTGTAAGGTCGTCTAGAGAAGACATGGTTCAGTGCACAGGTATTTTTGTTCAAATTGTGAACCCAGATTTTACAAATTCAAAATATTTCTGAGAGAGGGATTGATGGTTTATTATTGCTATGCACATAAACGACAATGAATCAGCAAAGCAGAGAAAAATTAGTCCACGAATATCTACAGAAACGTAGGACTTTTTTGTGTACAAATCAATGTAACACAGTGGCTTCTTCCTGAAATGATATCACAGTTTTACTCATGAACACGGAAATACTCATTAGCATAAAACCAAAAGGCATTAAAACAGCCTTTGAAATAGGGAAACCAACGTTGAAAAAGGGGTGAGGTTAACAGAGGCACAAAGGTGCATTTCAAAGGTTTGTAATCAAAAACATTGATTGCAGCTACCCTTTAAGCCTCCGACATAATTTTGGAATGGGGAGTCACAAATTCGCTTGTCACAGTGCCCCCCCCCCCAAGAAAATGAGTAAAATCGGAGGCAATTAACTCATACATTTCCAAACGAAGGAGCTGTAAATTGACTTAAAGTTCCCAGTATTTGTTTTCAAAATTCTTTCTCTGCGGAGAATGCACAACTTGTTATGGCTAAATATTTCCTAGGGACCAAATAATAAGGAAGTGTTTTGTGATATTTGAAAAATGAAGGGAAGATAAAAGGTTGTTAAGCCAGCATTTTCAGTATCTGCGTAGAATTTTAGATGTTGTTAATTAAGGTCCGAGCACGAAGTTTATGCATAACTGGAACGGGGAGTATTGTTTTCATTTATTAAGCATGTTAATAATTCAAAGGTTTTGTAGGGGGAATTTCATTATACCGTAGAGCCCACTGCATTTTTAATTTTTTGTGCTGTGGTTGACCTACGGTAGTAGCAGGCGATAAAAACTTAAACCGCAGTTAAAGGGAGCTCACACTGAAACGGTCGTCGATGTTTCCAGAAATCTGTAATTGAACACCAAAAGTCACGACTTTCATTGGTCAGAGATCCAGTCATAACTCAGAAACATAAAATTGACGTTAAATGGAAGGAACCTCGTTCACTGGCATCGTCCCCTGAGTGGAAAACCGTAAGCAAACAAAGGGCACTTAAAAGAGCAAATCATGTACATGTATGTTACCGTGAAGGAAGGAGGCAACAGCATGCGATGTCTTTCTCATACCAAACAGATAGCCATGGGCTAACAAAGTGCGCAAAAGGTCGTACAAAATATGCAGCAGTGTGAAGGTGGTAGGGCATGCAGCACGCAGTAGCCTACTATTATTAGTGCACCTAAGAAAGTAAAAAACAAAACAAAACTCGAGTGTCAGAGGCCGGGGGCTCGCGTGTTTATAAAAGCTTGCTTTATTAATCTTAATTTTTTTTCGATTCCTGCCCGGTCGTCATTGCAATTTGTCATCAACTTCAGTCCAAGTGTTCGAAAAAAGTGGGAGATTTCAAACGTGTTGAGAATCGTAGAACTGTGAAATACGCACAAACTCAGGAGGAGACAGTTTTGACGTATCCAGCGGAGGCGGGGGTTGGGCGGGGGTTTAATACTTTCCCCCCCCCGGATTTTTGTTTCCAATCAAAGAGTACTTCATAGGTAAGAAGGTAATTGTTATATTTAACAACACCTGCAAGTAAAGGCAGGATGTTGGGACCGTAAGGCTTTGGATATTTTGTTCTTCCCAATCATGTTGAATAAACCTGAGGCCACATTCACTTTTGAATCCCCCCTACACACAAACACACACAAGTTTGTATTTGCCTGCAACTGGGGACCCCCTATTGTTCCTCTTTTGNCACAGAAAGCAAAACTGGATACGCCGTTTGGAGACAGCTAAATTGCTTGATGCCTATCCGATTCGTCAATTCAGTATACACCATGCTCACTTCACACGTGTACTGCCCATAGGGTTACATGCTTTGATCGCCGTTTACGTAGAACCATGGAACCGGAAGTTAACGCGCAACTTCAGCGATTGTCCAATGAGAGCCTGCAAATCGTGGCGCGTCCGCCATTGTGACGAAGTCACTTACGAACGGGATAATAATACAAGATGCTACGCCAGCGTCACGCACCCCGTAACAAAAACGTGCACCTGTGTTAACAGTGGGAGGGGGGTCAATGTCGAGGTATTTTTTTGTGTTCCAAACAAAGTGGTGATAGCTATCATTTCTTTTTCTTTTCTTTTTTTTCATTCTTTCATTTTTCACAACTGTTTTCCCGTTGTTTTACTTTTCAAGTTCACCCGAACCTCCAAACTGGGTTGTTAGACGCCCAAGCCACTTTAAGGTGAAGGCCTGAGCGAAAATCTTGGTCAGTCAAAAGCAACAGGAACCCACAACAATTTCCATTCACTTGATGCCCGTTTTCATCAGAACATAGATCCAAGTGGTAATAAAAAAAAAACCAACAAACAACCAAAATTTTTTTTGCTCTTTTCACCAGCTCAAGCAACAACTTACACAAAGGGTTTTAAGACTCATTTTGTAGGATCCAGTCACTTTTTTTTCTAGGGTTGCGGCAAACAATTGCCCTCCCCCAACTCATGACGCCCATTAATAGATGTCATGTGATATTATTATATACGGTGTAAATAACAGGAATTTATTTCGTGACCTCACAGCCGTGGCTCGTGGAGCATGTTCCAATGACTGGTGCTTGAACGGCGGAGCGTGCCAAGACGCCCCTCCTGGCTGTATATGTCCTGAAGGCTTTGTAGGTTTCTACTGTGAAATAGAAGGTGAGCAAGAAACATCCTTTTTATCTGGCCAGTTGAATGTATTTTGTAAACAGGGTTTAGACTGCTAACAATCACCTGTCTTCTGATAGGAGTAAACTGCCTACAAGGGCACTGGTATACACAACATATTTCGCTTCACGGTAGGGGGCACTTTATGACATTATTTAACATTTCAAATCTTACAATGTAGATATCAATTTCTAATGTGATAAACATGCCCTATTAATGCTGAAACAGGATGCATTTTAATGATCATGTGCTAAAAAATATGACAACAAGAATAGTGTTTTTTGTGTTGTTTTGTTTTGTTTTGTTTGGTTTGGTTACAATGTAGCCTACGTCTCTTGGCCTTTGACTGATACAAGTGTCACAGAGGGTTCACGTGACTGCCATCTTGCAGGCCAGTGCTTTTGTTCCACAGCGTGTCCAAGAAGGCGAAGGCGAAGCTTCTATTCAACTTCTTTTATTATTGCAAAACAGTGCATGTGCCCTACAGTGCTTTGTTTATGTAAAAGCTGGTAAACATCCACAACGTTGTGGGAGAGCTTTGGTTGAATAAAGCCTGCTGCACGCTAGGGCTATCTGTTTTGCCAATTTCATTTGTGACTAGTGGCGTAAGCAGAAAGCTCCAGTGTGCGATCAGTTTTTCGAGAGATTTTCGTCATTCGCCAAAAAATAAAACGTGTTTGGTAGTTTTAGTCACCCCTCCAAAAGGTCTCACAGTGTGCAGGGGACGAAAGCTATCTGATTTCGGCTTGCATTGAGCGTGCTTATCAGGGCCTTATGACGTAAGAAGGCAAAATGGCTGCGCGCAGTGAACTGGTGTCGGATGCTATTTTTAGCGGAGCCCTTTTCCCTTTTGGGGATCATATGCCAGTTTAGTCAGCAATCGTGGCACAACCTAAATGCTCAAGAATAAACCCTCATGGTTCAGGAGTCTTTGCTGAAAGGAAATAAAAAAAAAACACACACACAAAGCAACAACCATTGAAGCCTACGTTGGCATTGGAAAGAGAGAAAAAAACAAAACAAAACCTCCCAAAAGCAATAATGATTTACTCTTTATGCCCGGTCAAGGAGTTCCAAATGAAGAATGTTTTTGTGTAGTGATGTGTGAAGGAAATTAGCCCTTACATTCCACAGCCCTGATGCAGGGAGGGATAGCATGAATGACAGCTAGCATTAGGAACATGCAGGGAATTCAGTATTTCCAAAATTTACTCTGTGGTTTGTTGTATGTATTTTTGTAAAGAAAATACATAGTTGACCTATCGACATCTCCTATCATCCCTCCGTGCAAATGTCAGCGACTCAGTTCTGGTTGGGCAACGTAGTTTATGTAAAGCGGTGAAAATGTTGCACACGCAGAAAGCAAAATTTATCAGCCATAAAAAAAGCAAAGCGTGTCACGTGACCGATGGCAGCATCACTGCGACAACTTACTGTACACAAAGGACACCAACGAGAAAAATCTCATTCAGTTAACCATGAAAACCCATTTGTCATTAAGCTTTCTGCAGTGGGAGACTTTGAGAAGCTTGGTGGCAGCAGACACAACTGTCCTTTTGGGGGGTTGATGTGGGCATGCATGTGCAGTCCTAACGCGGAAAAGGACCGGTTTGTCTGCCACCACCATGGGCGGATATGGCGGGGTCCGCCACGTTACTTACAATTTTGGCCATCTAACTACCAGTATCTTCATTTGTTTGTTTGTTGGGGTTGTTGGGTTGTTTATTTGTTGGTTTTTGTTTTTCGTCTTTAAACATATGAAAACACGAATCATGAATCAATGCCGTATGGGGTAATTGCGCTTATGGTCGGTTATGGCCAGTGTCTTTGCTGATTCGTGCATTTTGCACGTCGGCAGCAAACGTTAAGCCCTTGGCCAATACTACATGGGGAAAATGATAATCTGGCGAGAACGGTATGCGTACATAACGGGAAAGGAAGAGGACTCACCTTGATACAAAATATAGTCACCATACGAGAGAAATAATGTTGGGGATTGCAACCGCCTGGCTGTTTCAGGACCAATCACGATCAGGCTTACACGTAGGCCTACATTATAGTTTTTGCCCCCCCCCCCATTGCAATAATGCTTTTGTGCTATAGCTTCTCTGCATGTGTAGATCGAATGCCAGACTCTAAACTCACCTGGGTCAGCCTGGACCCGGAATCTGGGTCCCATGGGGCCTGACCCCTTTCCGCGTCAACCTATGACCCCCTTTTGGATCATATCAGGCCCCATGAGACCCATATTCCGGGTCAGTCTGACCCAGGTGTTTTAGAGTGTAACTGGTTTACCCCAATGACTACAGTGACGGGAGAGGAGGTCTGTGAACCGCCGCTCTGCATGAACGGTGGAAGATGCATTGCGGACCTACCCACGTGTGAATGCAACGACGGGTACAGTGGCTTCCTCTGTGAAGTAGAAAGTAAGTTCTTGGGTACTTAGGAAGAGAAAGGCCGTACCTTTCGTATTAGGTTAAGGGACCGGGGGGATGTTAGCATTGGCAACAGTAGCAAGGATAACCACTGTGAGGCACCAACGACGACAGTTTATTGAAGGAAAACACTGGGACATGAGAGAAATGATTATTCAAAGCTGACTTCAACAGTTTTGAAACAACAATTCGTGAAACGTTAGCAACAAAAGATTTCTCCCACATAAGTATTTTGCCCAATGTGGGCAATAGTGCGCCTTCAAGAGTTTGCAGCGCGTTGGCCAATTACAACGCGCGAAAATTGTCGGCCCTTTCTGTTCCAAACGCGCATTGGGCCGACAGATTTCACACGTTGTGATTGGCCAACACTTGCGAACTCCTGGAGGCGCACTCTTGCGAATCGCCCCATTATGTTGGTCTCCTTTTATCAACGTGCCATCTTCGCTGCAAAAGATTCATTATGGGTGCTTTCTCACGCTGTGAACCGGTCATATTGCACCACATTTGTGTTTTTTTTTAAACTTCGAACTGTGTACAGCTCTTACATTCCTTTGTTCTGTTTCACTAACCTTCAGATTGCCAAACGAATGCTGACTGTAATGGAGGTATGTGCCGAAATGGTACGGGAGAGGAAATAAATGAATGCGCGAATTGCCCGGCTGGGATGTCTGGTCCGCACTGCGATACCCGTAAGTGGCAATAGATTGTCGAAATAATGTGTAAACGGGAAAGCCCGATTTAGATGACTTCAAAGTAGTGCTAATCTCAATCTGGTGACTCTTCAGTCTTTATGACCTTTAGCTGAAAAAAGTCTTGGTGTAAAAATGTTCTGGACACGTGACGGACAGTCGTAAAATATACTAGATCCAGGTTGGCTTTGTGGATTTTGGGCTTCTCTGCGTTTGCTAATAGGCTCGACCTGGCCCAAGAGAGGGCGCAATTTTCCTCGTAACGGAGGCTCATTTGATAACAGCACTTTCGTAGCTTCAAGAAATGCACGCTTTGCGTACGCGTCGCTCCCAACAAAACGAATTACTCCCCACCAAATATGTTTTTTTTAAACCGATGGCGGTTGTCTCTGCTCAAGATGGATACAAACTTCACTTTTGCGAACCTCGTCCATCCCACCCCCAAGGGCCAATGAAGGTCGTCTGCTGTCACAACAGCATCCATTTGCCCTATGGGGTGGCTGTGGAATGTTCATTTCATTTACTTGAAACAAATAATATACTTGAAATTTAGCCTGGGTCTTGAAATGAATTCCAAGACGGCGCCAAAGCAAAGATTTGGAAAAATATACCAAGACTCCTCCTCGAGGCGCAAACACACGAAGTTTGTTTCTCATGCCAGCATCTACCAGCTTCCCTGTATGTTTAATTTACACGACACCCACCCCCCCCATGGCGGGTGACACAAACTTATGTGCGGAAAACTCTGTTTTGCTGTCGAATGAGGTAGCTGGGGCAAGTTCGATCAGTGAAAGTTTGGCAATTTTGCCTGGTCAGGCCCGCCATATATCTCATGCATAGGTTACCAGTAAAAAGGCAGTTAAAATGGACCATTTGGACATTGGATGGCAATTTCTCGCTAAAATCCTCTTTGCTCTATCGAGAAAACGAAGCTTTTATGAAGTTAAATTGAGTTAAAAATAAATGGTTCACAACAGACCAAATCAACAATGACCACAGACAGGACCCCCACCAATACGCGTAGACGATGATCAGGACAGCAGAGCAGGGACGTCAATGACATCAGTACCAATTTAAGTCCATTTTACCACTTCAAAACATAATGACCACAACCTGAGGCAACTGTTAAAACCACGTGTTAATTAAAAAGTATAAGAACAGGTCAGAGATTGACAGCTCCCAAAGTTTGTCTAGTCTATGTTCATGATGTATCTCAGTGGTAATTGTTGCACTCAGGTAGAACCTTAAAACAGGGTGGTGTATTTATTGCTTTAAAAATCTCATGTAAATTGAGTGATATTGCAAAGACTGAATCTGCAATAATTTGTCTCATCACAAAAGGGAGGGGGAAGTGATTTAATAGCCCCCCCGTCAGAAGTGTGTGGAATGTGGGTTATACTTTCATCCCCTGGGATTTACATGTACGCCAATGCGTGCCTACACGCATGATAAAGGTGAAGCAAATTATGTGCAGCTACTCAACATTCTCAAATTATGTGCCTGTACTGACTTGGGAATGACGTCAGAGTTTACGTTACTGGCGTCATGTGCTACAAACTAAAAGTGTGCCTTTGTGTCTTGGCTGTAGCCTCCACTGCAGACGCCTTTGCGGTGAGATCATGTGTTGGATAACCCACGGCTCCCGTCATTTCAGAATAATTATCTCATACGTCACCTTCTTGCTAAACAGCTTTTGGAGAATTATGCGGAAGGGTGGATGGAATATGCTTGAATGATGCCGCTTGTGTGCCACGGCCAACTGGGTCAGGCTTTACGTGTATGTGTCCGGAAAATTATGTAGGACCAGTCTGCGAAATCTACAGTAAGTCTCGCTCATTTGATTACTTTTCTTGATATTTTGATTTATTTACCTCTTATTAAATGTTTGTCCAAATCACTCTGAGGATAATTTGGCATGGCTCTTCAATGACGTTGCATCCGTCAACACTTACAGGACAAAACATTTATAACAAGTATTGTTATTATTATTGTAATGTAAGAGTTGAATTGGCTGCTGAATGTTTACGGTGAACTTAGATCAGAATGAATTTTTTTGTTTTGAATCAAATTTAATGGATAACTTTTTTAAACTGCCAAGTATATCTCAAGGCAAGAGAGTGTCTCTCGCCCGATCTCTTCGAAAACTTTCCTGCGCTTAGAGACACTAATTACCACTATGGAGTTGTAACTCGCTCCTAGGTAAAACCTTGCTGTTGTTGCCAAAACGAGTGAAAACAACACAAAGAAATCATGAATTTTTAAACTGCCGATCAGCGGCGTTGGAAGCTCGTTGAATCACTTGCTTGTGCGTTCTGTTTTGGGTATTTCAATCATATGAAGATCCCAGGAAAAAAGTGCATGATAGCAGTTTAACTCGTTGGTGAGTCCATGCTTTGAGATTATGCTATCTATTGTTTCCAGCCATGATAAAACGTGTCTGCTCTTGCTATTTTCCCTCAGGTATTTGTTCCGGGATAAATCCTTGTCGCAACGGTGGCACCTGTGTGAGCGGGAACTGTCAATGCGTCAACCCTTTCTCTGGCATTTTGTGCGAAAGAAGTGAGTCGTTTTAAACCATGCAGGCTATGAGAGGGGATTCAGTCGATTCCCCGAACCGATTGCCACCGTTATTTTGTCAGGCATGCCCCCAACAGGAGAAAGCAAATATCAGGGATGCTTTCTTTCACCACCGTCGGATTTTTTTTGGGGGGGGGTGTTGTCAGTAAGGTGATAACTGGCAGGTGAACAGGTAGAACGGGTCGGTTAGACCATTAGTACCGTAGATGATAATAAATTTGCACGTGAATCGGAGTTTCTTTCTTCAGTTAGGAGGTTAATATGCCCAGTCTTGTATAATTCAGATGGGATGGAGGGTGAAATGTCAGAATTTGAGTCATTTTTCAGGTCGCTAAATTTCGAGCTGTAACAAGTTGCTGTTTTGAATTTATGTTCTGGCCTTTTGGTAAGCCAGGGGAGTGTGGGGGAGAATTGCCTTGCGAATTGGGTTGTTTTGAACTGTTGGTCCGTGATGGGGGATTTTGTGATGTTGACTTCTGCTTGATTACAATACGAAAACCGTTAGTTCCCAATACTGAAAATAAAGATTAGTTCCCAAATTGGCATGTCTTTCGGGACAAAAATCACAACAATAGCGCTCTCAGTTTTGCAGAAAAAGTTCATCAATGGTGAGAGTTATGGGGAGCAGCAATCTATATATTCAGGGTTGTCAAGTAGTGTGCAGACATTCTGAGACTTAATTAAGATGCTCAGAGTAACTATCATTTCAGAACGATTTATTGCATTGATCCTTGGTAATGATGTACTTTCGCGTGGTCCCAGGTTGTACAAATGACGACCAGTGTATGAATGAGGGAACCTGCACACTCTCTGGTGTCTGCGAGTGCTTGGACGGATTCAGAGGATCACGATGTGGTGTCGGTATGTAAGTGGTCATAGGACAATGACCGATATGCAATGGAAACTACAAATGACGTTGAAATTTATGCCCCTGTACATTTCCAATGGGCCGCTCAAGCTTTTGGGCTACACATGCCATTGGTGCGCATGCGCACATAACTTCGAATTTATTAGTGGATATAGGTGTATAGTGCAATGTCAGGTAGCTCAAGGGCGAGTTTCCGCTAATATGGTAACAGTCACAATACTGAAACGACAACGGCATTTATGGATTCGGTTAGAATCAAGCTGAACTTGGTAAAACAAAGCAGATCTGATTAATAGTAACGAAAACAATCCCTCAGGCTTAGCTGGTAAAAGGACCGACGCTTAATGTAGCGGAAATGAAAACCTAACCTGACCTCTATCATTTTATATATTAAATGCAAAGTGGGCGAAGTTACTCATCAAAAGAGACAGACTTCATCAAGCGGTTGAAAGTTTCATTCTGTTTACGTGTATTTAAAATTAAACTCTATTAATGAAATCTGACTGGTGTACCACATATTTGTAATACTTTGCTGAATGGTGTTTGATTTTCTTTTTAATTGTTGATTTTTTTTTCAGCTGAGTGTTCGGACACGAATCCTTGCTTGAACCAAGGCACCTGCATGGACGGTTCCTGTACTTGCTCGGCCCCATTCTTTGGAAATTTGTGTGAAAAGAGTGAGTCGTTTTCCGAACCCAAGGGGACACTTTGGGACGTTTGGTTGAAGCCAGCTGGACCCAATAAATCTGCGCATGCGTGTACTCAATTAACTCTAACGATGCTAGATTTATATATAATAGGTTTGCCCTTACCCAACGTATATCAATAAGCACAGTATGCTCAGGGCTTGTCCGAGAGCTTGCGAAAAAAACCTCACAAGCTTACTTGGGTGGGACTCGAACCCACGACCTCCTGCTTACTAGTGCAGATGTCTTAACCACTCGACCACCGAGCTTGCCGGGGTCGGCTGGCCGGTCCGAGTCAAATGAAGCAGCGGGTACCGCGAACAATTTTCAAGATGTATTTTTGCCTTGGGGAGATGTTAATTATATATAATAGGTTTGCCCTTACCCAACGTATATCAATATGCTAGATTTGTCAAGTGGGACCGGAAAGTCTCCATCTATGGAAAGTCTCAAAGAGTCTCCTTATTCTCACTAGTATCCAGTGAGCATTTTGCTTGATTGGCAGCGGAAACCAAACAAATCCATCGTATTAGGCTCCGGCGAAAAGTTGGGCGTGCTTATTCTATGAATTGTGCGGGGCAATATTCCGTGCATAATGCAGCGCAGCATGTCTTGCACACGCCATCTTGCTAGCGTCTCCTTCTCAGGCATTGCCTCTGACATTTAAATCGTTAGATGTCCGAACCGAATGTCATTAATTCTATCTTTAGGTCAATGACAAGCAGGGTCCAGAAACAAAACACGACTTCTTTTTGAGATAAAACTCCCGAGCTGGGAGAGAAGTAATTTTCTTTTGTTTTTACTTTCACTGCACTTCATGATTGCAACGCGAGACTGTTGTACAAAATGTTAATTTTATGAAATTATTTTCAAAACTCTGCTTTAAGGGCCTAATCAGTACAGCTTTGATGTGATCTTTAGCATCCAATCCATTCTCATGGACCCTGATTTCGTTACCTGTTTGCGTTTTTGACAGTCATTGTGGTTTTTGTTCTCATGCACATTTTTCTTTATAAACAGAGAATTTGATTTTACACCTAGGCTTACACGTATTTCAGTTCAAACAGTGCCTGAATTTCAGATGTTATACCGTCGTAAATGTTCCTTTCATCGAAGATCCAGTGTTCAACTTGTGTAAATACAGTGAGCAGCGGCATTTAGCCACTTAGCAAATCTTGCGCCATAATGCTCGTATAGGGGTCAATTTGACTCTATAAAACAAAAGTGAGACTAACATTATCTTTCTTGAGACTAAAAGCCCAACCACAGCACAGGTGAGTCTTTAACTGCAATTGATCGAAAAGGGTGTCACTTAATGTTCAAGCATCAACGAGAGCAAGGCTGAACAAGGTTATTCATCTCGGAGGAAAAAAAAAAACTTGTTCATTCCTCTCGGAAGAAAAACAAAATCGACACAAGTCATGGGCCCTTTAATGGAAATGTACCTTCGTTTGGTGTCAGGTTGTAGAGGTAACGCCCAGTGTTTAAATGGGGGAATCTGCACGAACAAGAAGGTTTGTGAGTGCCCGGAAGGCTTCAGCGGGACGAGATGTGCAATAGGTACGGTGCAAGCTACAGTAATGCAGTAGAACGCCGTTATACCGAGCGCCACGATACTGACCATTCGGTGTACCGAGCATTCCCCCAGCCCGAGAATTTTCTCCGCACTGTTACCCAACATGGGAAACTTGCTTGAAATGACTTAAATTTTGGTTCGACTAATGAAACTTAAAAACTTAAACAAAATCGTATTCGATACAGAATAACGGCAGACACGCCATGAAAAGCTGTCCGTTGATGGATACGTCGACATTAGCCTGTTTTGAAGCATGGGGGGCAAACTAGGAGGGCGTTGTATGAAGTGGGAACATTTGGAGTCAACACAAAAGATTTTACCCATAGCAAATAGCGCCCTCCTGTTGTGTCCGCCATACCTCACGTGCAACTAGTAAACGTGCATGCAACACGGCAACTCTGATTCGGATTTTCTGTTTGTATTGTCTCTTCCGAGTCAACGATTCTCTTCCCCAAAAAGGAACTTATAAATCAAAGCAGAAAATGCAAAGGTAGAAAGACAGGCTGGCCTTTGTGGCGTAACTCGCACGTATTTTCGTGTATTATTAATGACAGATTTGACTTCAATTGACAACGCCTCAAATTGCCGAAAGGGCATTGGTTCCAGTGCCATGAAATTAGTCCATGTTGCAAGCAACTTTTAACTGATGACTCAAATAAAAACTTCCGTGAAACATGATTTCATTTTGTAATTCGACTTCGTATGAATGAAAACTACCCAAAAGGTGAGACACGAGAAGAAATCATAATACGTGCACTTTGAACTAAAACTAACTTAAAGAATTAAAATTTAAGAAGATTGTTTTACGCGTGTTAGCCCAAAATCATTATTGCTGAAACATTTATGAGACAGGCCGCCAACGTTTGAATGGGTGGGAATTGGAATCGAGTGCCTTAGTGGCTACAAATTGCACTGCCGATCGACTGCACCGAACATTCTGTGGATGGTGTTCTTTATAGCGGCGTTATACTGTAATAACGCCAGTACTGCATGATATTGGCAACAGCACGTGACTTTGGCAACTGGAACGTGAAGGTAACGACGTATGTGCAGTGCAGCGATTAGGCCCAAATACATTTCGCTGCAACGAACCACTCTCACCGAAAGCAGGCTACAGTTTCTTGGAGCTCTGCCCACATTTCTATTTCCCGTGCAAACAGTGACCAATAAATGAAGCTGTCTTGGCAAAGTTTTGCTGAATGCGTTGATCGCCACTGTGGCAAAATAATTGCCACATACCGATGGCCGGTTTGAGATCGAGGCCACAAACGCGTGATAACGAGGACCAAAATCCAATAAAACGATGACAGCGTACAAACACTGAAGGAACCAACGACATTGATGGACTTCAATAAGAAACGTGACTTTTTAAAACAAAACAGAGACAGTGATATTGATAAAAGCAATCCTCCATTCAAAGTCGGGGAAAGCACATCATAAGATGTCATTGACTCCTCCCTAACTCATTGCTAACATGAGGCAGCACAGAGAAATTACTTTTATTGCAGTTTTATGTATCGATGAAAATAAATGGGCTGGTTTCGCTCACCGCAACTTGATGCCCAGTGCTAATCATGGCACGTAGGGTCTACATTTTTACGTTCTTAATTAAAATAGACAAAAAGAAAAAAAATGTAGGCTTGGTTTGTTTTAGTTTAGCATTAATGAGTAAAACAAATAGTTCCAATTCAAAACAATGTAGGTTTATTCGTCTTCATATCCTCCAAAAGAACACACAAAAAATAAACACATAGCAGAAAGATAATAGAGAAATAAAACCATCCTAATAAAATCTCTGACATAGACACTTGCTATTCAAGATACAGGCTTTGGTACAAGATTTTTAAAATTGGTGAAATTTTTCGGTTACTTTTTTGTTCTTTGTCAGTTATTTGACGTCATTGAGAATAGGTGAACACATTAACCTCAAGACACCAAGCCTTCATTCAGTTGCTTGATTGTGCAATTCTGTCTCGTGTATCAAATTCAATGTGAAGAACACACGTCTTCAAACGCATTATTCCACTTTTTAATGGTTGTGTAATGTTTTGACAATGCTTTTGACGTGTGAGCCTTGCTAAACGGTGTCTATTTCTGTATTTTGTAGTTGACTGTTCCAATACGAATCCTTGTTTAAACGGCGGCGCATGTGAGATGGATGCCTGCAGTTGTGTGGCGCCGTACACAGGAAATCTGTGCCAAAGAGGTAAGTGCTTTAGCGTACCAGAGGGATACTGTGAAACGCTTGGTGGCGGCAAACATACTGGCCCCACGTGACTGATCGACTATCATTGGGTTTACAGGGGTGGATCAAAGATTTCTCGCGTGGGGGGATTCTCTTCCTTATAAGGAGGGGGATGCCACATGTAAGTGTCTGAATGAGTGAAGCCATTTAGTCTCTTTATATCCTAAGCCGCATACGCAAACTAAGACTCCAACAACATATCTGCCTTGTGGGGGGGGGTCATCCGAACTTTATAAGTTGGCCTTATGAGTGGCAATGGGCGGGAAAATGAGCCCAAACCTGTCATCAGCGTCTGTGTGATGACACGTGACCTAATGAGCGCACTCAAACGCCCTCTCTGCATCGTTTCAGACAGATACAAAATAAATCAGTTACAAGACTGTTTGCCACGGGAAAGTGACGGTATTAATGTTGGTGTACGAACTAAAAAAATTAGTAAAGGGCCTAAACGCAGTGTGTGTTTTGTTCCATGCTGTTTTCAGAACATGGTAATAAGCATTTGGCACCTTTGATCCAAAACATTTCAATAGGCAGGATTGGGGTTTACAAACTGCGATGACTTTCTAATGTCTACGTCTTAAACTTTAATCGATTTTCGTGTGTTTGAATAAGATACTGTCTTCCTGATAGAGAAAGAGAGAGAGAAAAAAAACATGTTTGTATCTTTCATACAAATTTGTTTTCATTTGACACAGGTTGTTCAAGTAGCAGCCAGTGTTTAAATGGAGGAACCTGCACAGATATGATGGTTTGTATGTGCGCAGAAGGATTCGGTGGGCCGAGGTGTGGAGCAGGTACTTATGCCTTAGTTATATTTGTGATGGCATTAACGCCAAATAGTGGCATTGACTTCAGCAGATATGGAATTCAGGCCAACATCGAGCATATCGGGTCACCGCGGAGCGTACTTTTATCTTAATGAAATAAAAAAGAGCCCTTTTTATGGTGACGAATAGAGCAGTGTTTAATGCGAAGTTGGGAAGAAAAACGCCACAAGACCATGTGCTCAGACCGTGTTCAGTCTTCTATGATGGATTTGCCACCCTTGACCGGGCTGTGCAACTGTGACCATCCCTGCACGCGGCAGAGATTTCCTCTATGAACGTATCTAGAGGCGTTTTACTTATATATTCCTGATGAATCCATCTTCATGCCGGTTTGGTGTCTGTGTAGGTGAGCCGTTTCAAGTGGTAGTATTTATCACAATGCCAACCATCACTGGCAAGGCGCCAATAACTAAGGTTGGCGTTACCATTTTTACAAAATTTGCCAATAATTACGGTATCGTATTTGTAAAGCACTAAATTTGGTTTGTTCCCACTCAGGTAAAAAGATTTTGTAAACACTTGGCGCACGATCTTTGTGTACAGAATGTTGAAGAAAAAGACGAGAGAACAGACACACGACATGCTTTTTTTCATCTTTCACCCTGTGTAATGCAATCCTAGAAGCTGCAGAGATGTGTAGGGGAGATAACGATTGTCTCCACTCCGGTCGTTGTAATGAAAATGGAGTTTGCGAGTGTGTTTCCAACTTCCAAGGGACTTTCTGTGAAATAGGTAAATATTGGATCATTCGTTTTTGTCAAATTGGTAGGCCCAGGCAGGCAGTTTAGGGGCCAACTGAAAACCGATCAGTAAGCAGACATCAGTTGCGCTTATCATGAGTTTGCTTTTAATCATGGAAGTATTGTTGATTTTTATACAAAATGCCGCAGAATCGTTTCAACACTCCCAGTGCTGTAATTCTGCCATTTGTCACATTTTCAAACGTTTTAACGCACATTTGGTATTGCTTATCATAGAGCTGTGCCATTCCAAAAAACAAATTTGTCTTTAGCACACAGTTTAATGGTGGCCACTTTGACCAGTGTCTTCAGACTTCATTGTGCCCTTCAGAACAGGCATAATGGTGTACACTTTCTCTTTTCGTCAGTTTTTTTGTTTTGTTTTTGTTTTGTTTTGTTTTTTTTATAATTTATATATGTCTTGTTGGTTTCTTTCATATTAATATCCTTGAAAACATGCGTGACTCATTCAAGTGCCATATAAAAGTAGCAGGAACATCATCAGGTTCATCGATATGCTTATTAATAGCAATAGCCCATTGGTATTGTTTTATTGCTCTCGTTTTCCATTTTCTTAAACTAAACGAGCCTTGTGTTTCGGGGTCTTGCTAATAACTGTTACCTCATTTGCTAGTCTGGTGCACTGAATTGTGTGAGGACACAGGCAAATACTGAAGCACACCCAAGTGTGTATTTGCCTGCAACTGGGGACCCCTATTGTTCCTCTTTTGTTTGTACTTGAACTTTTTTAGAAAGCCACCTTGATACACGACGGCTTCGAACTGTGAACGCTGCCATTCGGCACCGGCTTAGACGACATTTAAGTTGTAATTTAATGATTTGTACGACACGCTGTCCAAACAGGGCGATTCGACTGAATTACCAATGTTGACACAAAAATTTCCAAGAGCAAGAAGAATATTCGAAATCATGAATTGGACGAAAAAGTTTAAAATGTAAAAAAAAAACTGTGCTCAAACGCAACTCCGAACTTGTTTTTTGAATTAGGATTCGTCAGTTACTGTAAATAACATTTAATCAATTTGGTCGATTACCCCCCAGCCTGCACGGTTGATAGCCAGTGTATGAATGGTGGACGGTGTGGTACATCTGGCGTATGCGATTGCGTTGCTGGCTTCATGGGAGCGAGGTGTCAGGATGGTAAGACACAACTTACATTACATCTTTCCCATACGCTGCTGTTTAATTTTGCTTTCGTATATCCTTTTGCATATAGGGTGATCAGTCCATTTGAGCTATTTGAGTTGGGAACAAGCCACGGGCAGGAGTCAGCGTAGGGTCGTGCTGATGGGCAGACCTCGCACACGCGTCCGAATGATCTCTTACTTTAGCTTCGTTTCGGAGCACACGCTCTTGAAATTATGATGCCTAACTTGCTCATTGGATTTGAACACAGATACATGTATTAAGAATTGGAATGGATGTAGTTTTTAACCCCCCCGGCTACATGTATACGCAGCAAGTGTCACATACCGTGTGCACATTGTCAGGAAGACAGGTGACCTATCTCTTTATAGTATTCACTTTAAACCTGTTTCTTCCCCTCCCAAGCGGCAACCAACATCACTGTCATAGTCATTGTCGTCGTTCTCGTCGTGATTATCCTCCTGCTCGTGGTCATCGTAGCTCTCCTGCTGCTGAGGCGGCGCCTGGCCATGAAGAGACGCCGGAAATCAGGAGTGGGCGGAGAACTAGAGCTGGGCAACCGCAATGTGGTAAGCGTGCTTTGTATTGTTGGACTGCCGGAGGGCACCACTGTCGTCTGCAGTCCCGTTTGGCCAGTAGGGTAGAATTCCGATCGGCCTCTCGATCCGCCGCTGCGGTCCAACCAGCCCTCACCGGTTCGGACTTCCAGCCCCATAAGCCCTGTGGAAATCAAACCATGAATAGCCTACTTCTATGCGAAATTCTCACTCAAATTTGCTGGAGGTGGCTACACATGGTCTCTCTTTGGCTTACTTTACGCAGATTGGAACTTCGTCGGGGCTGCCCTCATGCCCACTCCTACCCCACCTTTCTCACTCACTCCTCTACATACCCCCTTCCCATAATTTCAAACGCCCCACAACAATCTTAAGCATTCTACGCTATTAAGCACGACTCCATGTGTGTTCACTCACGCTGCACCAGCCAACCACCAACCAACTGACGAAGCCGTTGATGGTCTGCCCACCTAAAAGAGATGTCTTGGCTATGGCTGCAACTAAAGAAAAACATTTTAATACCCTTGTGTTGTTTATTTTATCACTGAATCACATAAATTTTAGGCCACACAAAGTGCAGTTTTACTTCATTATGTTGTTGGCACTTGCATTATGTATAGGCCTACACTTGTCCTATTCACAGAGAAGAAGTAATGACTACATTGGAGTAGACAATGGAAAAGAGCCTCCGGTAGCCAGACGGCCCAACAGTATGACTTACGAACCCGATGGTAAACCTAAGGAGTTCCCGAGGGAGAGACTCCACGTGATGGAACAGCTGGGAGCTGGCTCGTTCGCGACAGTTCACAGAGCCGAAGCGGACGGCATCGTCAAAAAGGGAGTCATGACCACGGTCGCTGTGAAGATGCTGAAAAGTAGGCCCAGGTTTTTGTTGTTGTTGTTTTTTGTTTCGTTTTTTTTGACAGATACGGCTGGCGTTAACCTCTAGCTTTTTCCGAACAGTTGTAGGGGCACAGGATTCTAAGATGTTTACTTACTCCCCACCCCTGTTGCTCACTTTTTTCCCTTGGGCTTCCTCATTACTTGGTCACCCTGACTGTCCAGTATAGTACCGAGATAAAACCCGTTGTTCTCTCCTTCAGCCACGGCGACAGAAGGAGACAAGAGAGACTTCGAGAAAGAGCGGAGCATGTATCTGAACCTGGGCACCCACCCCAATGTCGTCACAATGCTGGGCTTCTGCACCGAAAAAGGTGAGAGGAAACATCAAGATGGAAGTTGGTAGCAACTTCCAAAGAGGGCCGCAGTAAATTCTCTGCCCTCTGGATCCATCCAGGCCAGGATGAATGTACATAACTAAGTAGATAAACGAACACACGAGTTGAGTATAATATTTATGGCTTTAGAAGATTCTCCAACTTGTAACTTTGTCAGCAGCAAGTTTTGGAATCACAAACAGTAAACTCGCCGTAATGGGTATCACTCTCTCTTTAAACCCCCTAAGTTCGATATAGATGTCGATGTACCATACACCGTAAAGTTCCTCCCTGTGACACTGTGGGCAGGATGTGCTCGTGTTCATATCTCTACGTACGATAATCTCGTCGTGGCCTTCCTTGACACGACTGAATCGGTGCACAATATAACTTTATTGCCTCACAACAACAGAACCGGTTTATCCACCTCGAGCAGAAGCACCCCCTCATCGGTTGAAAAAAGCCACGGTGGTCGGGAGTGTTCATTTTGTTGATAGCGATGCAACCTAATGCGTGCATTTCATAGTCGTTCGTGAACCAGCGAAATTCAGTTCCGACCATAGGAGCCTCCTTTGCTGAGGATACTGCGCCCTCTTTTGGTTCAGCTCGAGGCTCATTGCTGACAACCTCCGTTGCAGCATCATTGAAACACATACATGTATTTGTTTGGGCCCCATTCAGAACCTTTCTTCCTAATCATGGAATACCTCCCGAACGGGAACCTGCAGACCTACCTGCGACACATACGGACTGGGGCCAAGGAGCAGTACTTCTCGCTAAAGGAGATCCGGGAGGAGAAGAGGAACTATCTCCTACCCGCTGAGATCTTGTCGTTTGCCATGCAGATTGCCAGCGGGATGGAGTTTCTGGCTTCTAAATCGGTGGGTCCTTTGAAAACAAGTTCAACAAAATTCGAATTTTAAAACGAAAGCTTTCGGTAACCACCTATTAAAGTTAGCAAAATACACATTGAATATAGCACTGTATTGTTGAATGATTCTAGGACCAAGAGAAATGGCAATTGAAACTCTGCTTCTGGTCGTTCGCAATAAGTAGATACCGTGGCCAAAAAGTTGAACATTTTGTTGTTATAATCGAGTATTAGGGAAACTGTTCATTTGTTAACTATGGGTGTCCCTGGTCTGCCCTCAGCTACCATTCTATCTCTACGATTCTTATTGACCCTGAAAATGATAACTTGACTTCGCCCTTGAAGACCTCCAGTCGTGAAAAGTGTCAGTTACCTTAAGTGGTGTCATTTTTGTTTTGTCCGTTTCGTTTCAAACTGTTTAGTTTATCATACTTTGATGATATCAAATTTTCTCAGTGTATTCATCGTGATTTGGCCACGCGCAACATTCTCCTCGGCGAGGACCTGGTTGCCAAAGTGTCTGATTTCGGACTGGCCCGGGACGTGCAGGACTCCAGCTCGTACGAGATGAAGTCTCACGGGCGGGTACCCGTCCGTTGGATGGCGCCCGAGTCGCTGCTAGACAACATCTACACTACGAAGAGCGACGTGTGGGGGTTCGCTGTCATGCTATGGGAACTCGTGACTCTGGGTATGTACCAGTAATTAATAATTCAGTGACAGGAAAATAGCTCCACCCTTGCATGCGTGTGGTATGTCCATTATACATGCCTCTTCCTTCATTATGGTGTCCCAACGTACTGTACAAAACGCATGCGCATGAGTCCGGTGCCACTGCAGTAATGACACTGTACTTGTCTAGAGAATTTTCTTTTATTTACAAACTTTGATAGAAATCTTTTTTAATGGACGGCCAAAGTTTGCAGAAAGATCAGTCTCGGTTGCCAACAATATGTCACTCAAAATGCACACTTTACATTGCCGATGTTAAATTGGGAGGCATCTCCATTTAGCAAATATATTTAGTACTTTAATAATTAGTACTTTAATATTTGTTTAAAAATTTTTAAGCACTGCACAACTTATTCTCTTCGTTTTCTACATACGGCTAGCCACGGTTTTCTCAATTACTGTTGGCAGAAAAAGGTGCTTGTGACGTAGCGAATGAAATTATACCCCTGCGTAAAATGGACTTTTACTGGGAGACAGTATACTACGAACGGACATAATTTAATCCAAGAGCGGATTTTAGATCAAAACTAAAATGCAATCAAGAACTATACTGTCTCACCGTCAACTAGCATTCAACTCCTCTTTCAAAGAGTAAGACATTGGGTACTCACTTGAGGAAAGATTTTTCGTTTTTACAGTGGCTAGATATTAAAGGGCTAGATATTACCAATCAGCTGGCGAACCTTCTTGTATTTAATTGAACGAAGCCTAGTGCAAACGACTTAAAAATGTAAATGGATTTCGTATCGAGATGAAGTGTAGTGAGATGAAGATTTACATGATAACCATATTGCTTTTGTTGCTCCAATCAGGTTCACATCCCTACCCGGGTATGTCATCCAAGCAGGTCATTGACAAAATCACCACCGGCTACAGGCTACCCAAGCCCGAGAGTTGCAGTGACGAAATGTAAGTCGAGATGCCCTAGCTTAAACCCTGCTGCCTCCTGAAAGGGACTAGCTCATCCAGAAGTGACCTCCACTGGGCTTTTTTCTGGGCCATGTTGTCTATCTGTTTTCATATCAGGAGTATTTCAGCGTCCTCTTTTCCCTATTGATCTTCTTGAGCTGTCTTTGGGCATCCCTGAAGAAAGAAAAATCTCTTTTCAACCAGGCTATACTGATTTTCGACTTGATATCTTGTAATCTACACACTTTGGGATTTGTCGAGGATGGGAAGATGTCGGTTTAGGGGTATTAACGGCTATCTGCGATGTTCCATAGTCAACTTTGTTGATTTTGACATGTGCAAGGATTGACTGCGTCCTCTTCACTGATTGTACTTAAACTGTGCCTTTATGTGAACAAAAAATGAAGTCTGAGTAGAATCCTCTCCCAAGCGAGGCTGCTTAGTTTGTGTACGGGTCGTTGTGGGGTCTCCTTTTTGAATGTGTGGTTAACTTCCATCGAAAAGGTTGGACCTTTCACAGGACAGCCCAATGTAGAAGCACAAACTCTTTAGAGAAATTCTACCGGTGTGCATTTTTTCCGTCAAAATAATCAAATCCCACTTCTGACACCGTTAACCTAGCCGTTTCAATATCCTTGTCCCGTGATCGAGAACAAATTTTTACAACGTGGAGTGGGTGCACGTTCTTATATTTCATGAACGTTTGTCAAGGCTTTGTCGAATTCATTTTAGTAATCGGCCTACGCACTAGTCATGTAATCACAGCCGCTCCGTATCAAGTGATAAGGGCTCAAACACGTATGACGCACACGTCAAAGACGTCTGAAGGCGCTGTAGTTGTCAGCTTCGCGCGCCTGTGTTATTTCTAACATGCCATCCATGTACGTGTAACACAGCCTGGGGCTAATTCTGTTGATTAAAGTTGTATGTTGCATCATGGAGAAATAATTCTCCATGGTTGCATGTCTTTACGGACCTACTTCATTAAAGCGCTTTCCTGTTCCCTCAATAGTTACGACATGTTGAAACAATGCTGGAACGACAAGCCAGAGGATAGGCCAACATTTACTGAAATACGTAAACTACTGGACAACATGTTGGCGGACGCTAGTGTAAGTGGAACAAACTTTTTTGTTTTGACATTCAATGATCTCTAGATATCACAGCTCTTGCAATCTGTATTGCATAGAAATGGATTCCACGCAAATCACGCCAGCCGAGAATTCATTGGTTGCAATAACAAATGGAAAACAACTGACAAAATTGTCATGTAGGTTTGTTTCTCGGCTAAATTCAATTCTCCAACAAGGTGATCATGCAGATGACTGCCGGCGATTTCAAAGGAGCATAATGGAATTCAACGATTTTAAGTCTGAAAAGAAGGGAATGAAACGGCAAATGAATAATTGATAAGTCTGATTTCTCGGAATTGAATTACTCAACAAAGCCTGGGTATATCCCCGTCATCTGAATATATACCTGTCATCTAATCGGTTATTGATAAAGTATCACTGAAGTATTCAACCCAACTCCCTGCAGGGTTGCACCAAAGAAAAAGAAGTTGTACGCATTCGTCGTGATCACGTCACAGGATTTTTTGTTTTTTAAATTTTTCCTGGCTTTGTATACAAACAAATAAAGGATGCGTCACATTTTTGTGTGCATCGGAAAGAATATTTATGAGCGGTGAAGCATCCATTCTGCTTTGCTTCGCCTGTTGGAATGGAACAGTTTCTTATCACTGCATGAAGTTGTTGCAGTGTAGTTGCGCTAAAATAGGTATGATTGTTATGAATTCTGCAATGCATCTTGACTAGGTAAATAGGACCTTAGACGGACTAGATACATGTACACGAAGGATGCCTTCACTGAAAACAAAATGTGTGCAGTAAGCAGCTGTGTAATTAACACGATATCGACATGAGGCCTTTCAATATTTTTATGTGGAATTCCTTGACGTTAATTACTAATATCTCCACTCCTTTCTCTCTTGTTTTTGTAGGGATACCTGGTCATGGCAGACCTCAATAGAGACGATTACCTGTACCTAGAGCCTAACCAAACGAAGAGCGTGAACACAGCCGATGACTTTTGAATACCCAGGCCAAATAAAAAGGGGGGCTACTAAAACGTTGGGGGAAAAGCGTTTGGTATATTTTTATGCTAAGCAGAAATCGCCGAACGCCTGGTCATGTATTTAGTACAGAATACAGGAATGACTTTGTACTGGCGATATGTTTTGTCTGAGCAGTGTTGAACACGCTAAGCAGAATTTTGTAACTAGCAGCCCGTATAAAACCCCTGTGCAGAAGTGGGAATTGTTTTTAATCACAGGGAAAAAGACGTATAGGCCGGTTTGTTAGATGACAAAAGCTATCAAAGCAAGTACCAATCAAAGTAGGCCTATACAGGGATCAGCGGAAAGTAAAAAAAAAATGGAATTTTACTTTTTTATAATTTGGCCTCGTTAGGAAGTAAACCTTGGTGCAGAATGTTAGGATTTGTTTTCCATTTGTGTGCATTATATTCCACAGCATTGATTAATTTATATTGTCCAGGACGCGCTAGTCCATAGGAGAGCAACCGTTTTCTTGGGCTTGATATTCCGGGCACAGACCAATGGAACTTCATGTCAGAGCAACATTGAAGTGAATTTTTACTTCATAATGTGATTCCCCACCACCACTATAGAATGCTTTTACACTCTGAAGGCTTTTTGTACTTACGATTATGAAAAGTCAGCTCTTAAAGACCATTATCATTGCTACTATCGCACCGCAGCGTCTTTCCATATAGGTACCTTAAAAAAAACACACAGAAATTCTGAAATGCCAAAGTAAAAGTTGAACGAAACTCCTTGTATTATTCCCTCGTATCATGCCGGAAACCAGTCAGCTTTTCGATTAGAGCTTTATCTGGTACTTTATGTGATATACCTATTAAGCTACAACCTAAGTTCCAACACATGAGCCTAGTTTGGGTTTTAAGTATACAGTTTGTGAGTCTTTGGCTGTAAACCCTGGCTTACTTTAATTTAGTTTTTCATAGTTTTAATGTTCAGCCGCTGGCTTGGAGGACTGGTTTGCGTTCATTGCGAATCCAAAGGCAGTGGCTGTCAACAGCCTTTGGTGATGAGGATACAAGGGGTCATCATCCTTCCACTGGACTTCACAGGAAGCATTAAGCCAGTGCACAGCTTTCTGGTTAGCATCTCTCCCGTGTAACCCACATTATTGACACGAGAAACGGTTATGGACACGGTTGGTGATAGGTTTGACTATATCGTGCAGTCAGTTTTTGTCTTTGTGTTTATGAACCAACGAAAGCTTTGTGAAACGTCACGTTGCTTGTCTAATCAGTGCCACGTGAATACCGCTCCGAATAATCTAATAATACTATTATATAATTATGCATTGCTTTGCATTTTACGCTTATAATCTGCTTGTTACGTGCCTGTGGATACTGAGGGGGCAGAAAGACTTCAACTCATTCGGTGGTACATTTATGAAATCTTAAACCGTTTTTATGAATTACTTTATTTTTTTGTAAAGTTGAAATATTACAGGCTTATAAGAAAGAATATATTTTGTACATGTACGTGTTTTTAAGGTCTTGGAAAGTACTTTTTGAAGATAATTTTTGTTCTTCGCGACTTATTCCCTTATTAATTAATTATGCGCTTTGCTTTGATTGTGGGTTTAATCTTGACACAGTGACTTTCATTTTTACAAACTATGAAAGCGTATTACTTAGCAGTCGAAATATTAGAACAATAACTTATAGCGCTAGTGTCTATACGTTTCAGTTTAATTTGAAATCTTTTATACAAAATTCTATGTACAAGTTTGGTAGTTACATTTTATAGGACGTTAGTGATTTCAATAAGATTATTATAACAAGCCTAACTGAACACTTAACAAGCTTTTAGGAGAAGCTGATAGATTTTATTTCCGTTGTATTTTTTAAAACGGAGATTTCTTTTTGATAGTGAATAACAATTATGTCTGGGTTACAAACAGAGAGCACAATTTAAATTAAAACTTTTCCCCTAAATGATGAGGCACAGGTCATTCCAACATTGTTCGGAAACATTAGTGTGAAAGCACTCAGCCGAAATTAATTGCCACGGAATTTGGTTGTTTTGTGTATTTAAGTGTTCATCCATTCATCAAGTGTGTCACAGCTCGCATCCACAACTGAGTTCTGCTCGATTCCTCGTCTACTTGGATTGTTTTGATATTGATCATTTGAGTCTCATAAAGTATTGGAACTTTGACGATGTAAACGGAAGTTCACTCCCAGTAGCTGTAAGAGAGGGGTTGAACGAGAACAAATCTTGAAAAGTCAATAATTTTGGTTTATGATGCTAAATTAGACCGTGAAGTAGATTAAGTACGAATGCAAGCGGGGATGGTGTAACGATTGATGGATAAAAATCAGTGGCGTAACTGCGGGAGGGGCGGGCAAGGGGACACCTGAATGCTCGTGCTCCCAGGGTACCAGCATTCATTGGAAATATTGTGGTCATGTCCCCGCTGTGAGGCAGCTGCAGCTTACTTTGCTTGTGGTGCCTTTTTGGAAAATTTTAGCCCCCTAAGGCTAACCACTGGTTAAACCACTGTATAAGATTCTCAGATCGATTGTCTCACTAGCATCTTCATGCATAGACCAGCTTTGAAATTTAACCTTAATTATTAATAAAGAAAATAGTTGCCAACGGGAAAACGACAGTTTTTCGCAATATGCTGGTTTCTAATTCGATACTGTACCACTCCTGTTTTTTTGTTTGTTTCTTTATTATTTTCATTGCAAAAGATTGCCCCAGGATATGTAGCTCTTAAAAGGGGGAAAAACATAATGAAATTCAGACGTAGACTGGCGTCTCTGAGAAACAAAGATCAAAGGGGAAATATGTAGCTCTTAAAAGGGGGAAAAACAGAATGAAATTCAGACGTAGACTGGCGTCTCTGAGAAACAAAGATCAAAGGGGAAACACTAGGTATAACCTTTCCAAAAACCCTGCCCCCCCAAAAAAAATAAATAAATTCAGAACCAAATCGATCTTCCAAGCGCTTTCCATCGTCCTATTAGTCACTATCAGTGTACAATTAATAGTGCGATCCATTTTTTGATGAAGGCAAACAGAATAAATAGATTGTGGCGCGTTCAAACAGTTTGCGCAGGGACAAATAAAAATCCGCCGGTTGTCTCCAAAGAATACATGTACACTGTACTAAAAAACCTTATAGCAAAAAATAGATGGCGCCCTATCACAACGTCCTTCGCAGGTCTTTGCCCCAGACTGCTTTTAGATGCAAAAACTCGTTACGCACGTGGACTGACGTGAGTGTATGACGGGCATCCGACTCCCTAGGACCATCCTATTAATTAAAGGAAAGGGTAATGCAAAGCAGAAAATGGTATATTGCTTAGTTACATTTTAATAAAAAGGTGATTTGTTGTTATTTCTTACCATATAAATGGACTTAAAATTCATTATAATGAACGGCGTTTTTAACAAAGTAGTGGGTTTTAGGAGTGTTGATGTTTTATTTGCACATACTTTTATCCCCTAAATATTAATGTAGTAGTCCAAAAAGCATGCCACATGCATCGCGGGTTTTTCGCTGTTCTTACCATTTACATCGTGCGATTACGAGTGATTTACTATGAGTTTTAAAAGCAAAGTAAGTTCAACAAATCTAAACTAGTTCTAGGGCCAAACTATTGTGAAACAAACCTTTTGCATATTCTCACGTGTGATTTACTATGAGTTTTAAAAGCAATGTAAGTTCAACAAATCTAAACTAGTTCTAGGGCCAAACTATTGTGAAACAAACCTTTTGCATATTTTCAGTTAAGAGGTTATTTGTTGTGCCAAATTGCGATTGACCATTTTTATTCTGACACGAAATTCCCGGTTACTTTTCACACTGGCATGACTGGTGACCGACCATGACGACTGGCCAAGAAGGCTAAAATCTGACATGTCTGATGGATGACATGCCTGATGGGTGATGGATAGGCCTAGGCCTGTATGCTTTTTATTAGTGTGTGTATTGGCAGATCAGTCATCGAACTAAAAAATGCTATTATTCCATCTGGGAGTAGGCCTAATTGCAGAATACCCCACCACTCTAAAAACGACCCCTGGAATGACTGGTTACGTGGGTACACATGGTACATCTGAACATTGCATGGCAAGGTGAAAATCCCTTGAGAAGAGTGTGTCACTCTGACTTGTAGGCCTACCTGGCTGAGGTTGATCATGCGGGCTAGCTGGGTATTCTTCAATTGAGCTTCAATCTGTAATTGTCATTGTTACAAGTAGGCACAGTTAGTAGGCATGGACTGAGCATGCTGAGAGTGGGCCTACACACATATGGTTAGCCTAACGTCCGTAACCGTATAGTTGAAAGGTCCCTTACTGTGGAGACCAATCAGACTTGATAATAGGTGGTGAAATGAGGGTCCTGGCGACAATACATGTACAGTCATGGACGGCTTCTACTGCTACATACGTGTAGCTGTCAAAGCATGCTAGATATGCTAGGACTTGATTGTACCACTCTCTCAACCTCTCAGTAGTAGCTTAGGCATGTTAGCATCAGTTTGGAAGACCCACGACTGCAAGTAATATCAGATGTGTGGTGGTTGTAATAAGTCGATAAGCATGATCGTGCTCGAGCATTGCGCTTTCAGCCAATCCTCCAGGTTCCATAAAAGCTCCAACTTAGAAAAGGCAATTGGCTGGGGAGAGAATTATCGGAAAGTCATGCAGTAAGATCAACAGATTGTGCAAAGATCGAGAAATTGCACAGATTTAGACTGATTGCACCCAGCTTGTACATATATGCTTCATAAGTTGATTGCTACGTGTAGTTATGCTTCATAAGTTGATTGCTACATGTAGTTATTGTCATATCTCATAGATGTCCTTTTTATCCAGATAAATATTTCAAGTCAACTATGGTGACTCCGTTTGTTGAAGGTTGGGACTTTGTGCAGACACTCGGCGAAGGCGCCTATGGAGAGTGAGTCCCTTGCTTTTCCCATGTTTAGACCCACTGGACTCGGGATACTTCATGTTGAGGTGGGGTGTGATCAGTCAACTGCGTGATCACACTGTACTATCAGCATGAAATCTTCGCCTCCATCCACCCCAATTCCAAAAAAGTCTTTCACAACAGCAAATCAGAGAGAAAAGTTAATTAGCCATTTGCAAGTTAAATTTGATTAAAATCTGGTACACTAAGTTAACAGATTGCACATAAACATAACAATTTGAATTCCCCAGACTAAAGGCACTGTTGCTATACCTCGTGATTCGGGGCAAGCTTTTGCATAGCGACCACCATCTCTGGAATGGACTGGTTCCTGATGTCCTTTTTATCCATTGAGAACAGTGTATTGTTGCAAGGCGTCAAACTAAGCAACAGCTTGCCCCGAATCACAAGGTATAGCAACAGTGGTTTTAGTATGGAGAATTCAACTAGTTATGTTCACATGAATTTGGAGAACTCGGTGTGCTTGATATAGGGCAAAGTTAACTCGCAAAAGGCTTATGGGGGGGTGAATTGGCGGATGAGCTAAGCATAGCTTGAGATGATGCAAAGATTCACCGATCACGCTGATTGATCAATCACATCCAACGTCGACAAGGATTTAAATGCCGTAATTCACAATTGGGATACCTCATCAGCGTAGTCAAATATGCATGCAATTTCTTGGTTGAGTGTTTGTTGTGTCCTTTTTTCAGGTAAAGACAAATAAAAATTGAAATTTACAAGTGAATTCAATGACCATGATGGCCCTTTAAACATAGCTGAGGCCAACAGACCTGTTGATGTTGGTGTAATGAGGCAGCGCGCTTTGTCTCCTATGGACCCAGAAAGTGCACAAGAAATATAAACAGGACATTGTCGTGTCTCAGATCTGCTACTGTGCCATAGTAGTTAATACTCAGAGTATTGATTGAGGTATAGGGAACCAGACTTCAGAGCAGCTGAACATTAGACATCTCATGTCTGGCCTTACCAGGGTGAAGCTTGCTGTCAACCGTAGCACTCAGGAGGCCGTTGCTGTGAAGATACTCATTCTAGATAAAGCCAAAGGGGCTTTAGAAAATGTCCGGAAAGAGGTAAGTTGACCTCTACCCCAACCCAACCCCTTCACCTCCTGAAAACAAATGCTCACACCCTCCCCCCAAAAAAAGTATTTTGTGGTTCAATTTTGATGATACGTACTTCTTTGGAGCCAGAGTTTCGTTTTAGCATTACCCCAGATGCGGGAGAATTTTCCCCCCCCAAAAAAAAATACTGATTGCTATTGGGAAGAGTTCCTCCCCACTAAACAGCTTCCATTGCCGATCATCCTTGTATCTTCAGTGAAGACAAGTCCATTCAGCTTTCAATCGACAGAAATTATTGGTGGAAAAGTTGGCTCTATGTCATATGTTAAAAACTTGTTGGCGCATGTTGATAATCATGCTGGCCGGATACAAAACTCTTTTCCAGAGGCCTTTTTTCTGTAATAGTAATCATTAGCTCCGAGGCTTGGCTGAAATTGTGGCTGTGGCTAACAGGAGCACGCTCTCCTTGGGAGTAGCCCCAGTTGCTAACTTTGCTTTCAGCCACTACCAAAAGGTGTGGACAAATATTCATGGCGAGAGTTGTGCACCGAGATGGTGCGAAGCAGTAACCATAGTCTTCCTCCAAACAGCCACAGTTATCTTTAGATTAATCATGGACCCTTGGCTAGGGCAGGGACTTCGTTCCTGAAGGGAAAAGGCAACTTCTCGTCCGCAAAGGGCACCTGAGAGAAAGATCAACTTTTCTAAGGGAACATTTCAATGAGCGTTATATAAGGCAAAGCTGGGCAGTACTGCTTCCAGTGCCTCTGTTAAACGCCTGGCCTGCCCGTGACCTTTGCCCTTCTGCAGGTGTGCGTCCACAGGATGATGAACGACGATCACATCGTCCGTTTCTACGGCCAGCGCAAGGAAGGCAGCATCCAGTATCTCTTCCTCGAGTACATGAGCGGAGGAGAGCTGTTCGACAGAATCGGTAGGTCGTTGTGGAACGAAGAGTTGGAGGGCGATTGCATCGTCTCTCATGACCATGCTTGACTCCGGCGTCGCGTGCCCTTTGCTAGTATTTCTGGTAATGGAATGTGTGCATGGCGGCATTTCTATGTGCAATCAAAACCTGAGTTCTTACTCGGTGAAAGTACAGTGAGCACACAAAGATGGCAGCCATGTACATGTGCTGCCTGGTGATAGTGTGACATTTTTGTGTCCCTGTTACATCTGACCTTTGTCATTTGACATGGAAATATCACCGGCATCGATTTTCAAACTATTACTAATTGTTTGGCGGGTAATTTGAATTAATTCACCACTCTTGCAAATTAGAACATGTGTTTTGAACTTTACGCAAAATTATATGTCAGATGTGACAGGGAAATTGGAAAAAAAAATGGCCCCCTAACTTCTGGAATCACCCACATAGTTTTTATGACTAGAATAAGAAGCCATTACTGAGATTGCAGGTACGTATTTGAATGCCTCTCTTTAAAAAGGCTCTCTGTTATGACTGATACCCAAATGTAAGCACCCATCCAGTTTACAGACTGGGGGCATGAGTGCGGTGTATATT
>NW_019091486.1:213978-241695 GCF_001949145.1 Acanthaster planci | reverse complement strand
AAAGCACGGACAATTTTGAATGTTTAAAAATGCACGTTTGGCAACACATCTTACCTAAATTGGATGTGAAATAATATTCATGCAGTAGCCCTGACACTCACAAATCCTCCGATTTCAATATGAATTTACACGCATCCAAGGAGTTAGGGTTAAAGAAGTGTGAAAAGTTGTAGAGAAAAATGGAAAACAAATCATTGCTGTTGCCCATTAGAGTGATTGCATTTCACATTTTTTTTTTCAATGGTTCCTTGCCATGTTAAAGGAACTATTACCGAGTTCCAGTTGCTAGGGCTCATTAAGGGTGGTAAAATTACATGTTACATGCAGATTAAAACAGAAACCCTCTGTTTGATTTCTCAAGTTGGCAACTACATGCAGTCATACGGTCTGGTTCCTTCAAGAAGGATTGTCAAACCCGATGCCCCTACATGTATGAGTGTAAAGAGCATCACTGACAAGTAGTCTGTTAAACTCATAGATGTCGCCTTTCTTTGCGCTTCATTTCCAGAGCCTGATATCGGCATGCCCGGTAAGCAGGCCCATCGGTACTTTTGTCAGTTGATAGCCGGCGTGGAGTACTTGCACCGGAAGGGCGTGACACACAGAGACCTCAAGCCGGAAAACTTGCTCCTGGATGATAACGGTGAGAGAAATGTTGTAAGATTGCTGTCGTAACAGATGTTGACCTGGGTCCAATTTCAGGGTTGTTAGGTACGGGATTTTTTGCTGACGGAACTGCCGTCCATTTCACAGATGTAAGCAGTATTCATGCAAAAGAGCTCGCTATTCAGCTGAGTTGAGCATGCGCACGCACTATCACAACATGACTGTCAAATTTGCATCAGTGTGAATGAGATGCGTGTTCAGACATTATGTACATGTAATTTCTAGAATATAGTGCAGGAGTGACTGGTTACAGTGCGCTCAGTTATAAATCCTGAAAAGTCTGCCAGCTTAAGTGGCACAATTCAGTCACCGGTACACGTTTTTACCCCTCGGCCGGTGAAGTTCAGAAGAATATCCTATTTCCCTCGGGGTGCGTAAAATATCCACTAGTGACCATGCTCCCGGTCCGTATTCCTTCCTCCTTCCGCATTCTCTCACAGACAACCTAAAGATCTCGGATTTCGGTCTGGCCACCGTCTATCGGCACCAGGGCAAGGAGCGGCTGATGAACAAGTGCTGCGGCACGCCGCCGTATGTGGCTCCCGAGGTCTTGAAGAAAGAGGAGTACCACGCGGAGCCGGCTGACTTCTGGTCCTGTGGGATCATTCTGGTGGCCATGCTGGGTGGAGGTTAGCGCACCAAATTGGTTGATAGTTTCCCTGTTTCCCCAAGATCCTGCAAAATCCTTCAGAAGATCTTTGAGGATTTTGTGGGATTCAGTGTTAAGGTAGAGCCCATCCTCTTTCCAAAAGGCTTGATGTCCTTGGAGCGTAACAAAGTATAAAAGTGAATGTGCATGCGGTTACCGCATAGTGGGGAAATTCTTGCAAAATAGCCAAGGGATGTAGGGTTAATTTCACTTATTATTAGTAGTAATTATTTCTGGTAATGACACCAAGGATTCCTCAAAAAGTGCCCCAGGCACTGTAGCTCGCAAGCCTGAAGAGATCTGCAGAGACTAGACATTGAGAAGCACTTACAGTTTAAGAGTTGGGAGGAAAACCCAAGAAGAATATTCTGGGTAAAACCCACAGAATCAGGCAGGGGCTGAAAATTCAATCCACATGTGGACTGAGCCGGGAATCGAACCCAGACCGCAGAAGTGGAAGGTGAGGAAAGAACCACTATTCTAACCTGATGCCTAACCTTGAGACAGAATTCTTTTGGAGATATGCCAACTCTGTTGAATGTGGGTTAAGAAGTTAAACGATGATTCTCTTTGGCAATTTTAGGCATCAATGTCAGTCCTTCATTAATAGCTGTCCACCAGAATTTACCAAATAGCTGGAAAATATGTTGTGAGTATACTTTAAGTTTAACATTGGAAAGATCAAACAGCTGCAAAGATGCTCTGGGCACATTTTGATGTCGGTCTTGCTTTGAGATCTGATTTTTGTCTCAATTTTTTCATCGAATGATATCCCATGTTCTTTTTTTTTTGAGATTGTATGCAGGTTTTAAATGCTTTGCCTTTCAATTTGTATTCATCAGAACTGCCCTGGGATGAGCCCACAAACGCTTGTAAGGAGTTCAGTAACTGGCTGGACAGGAAGATGCACCTGTCACCGTGGAAGAAGATAGACCCTTTGCCGTTAGGTAAGTTGGGCTTTTAGTTTCTATATTAGCTGCTTGAGTGAACTGAAGAGGGCGCTGTAGAGCCTATAATGACAGATTTACTGTCCTGCTAAACTGTGCCCAGGAGATGCAGATCAACGGAAGCAAACAACAAATTATTCATATAATGTATACATTGCCCGATTCTGTTGTGGGGCTGAGTCAATTTGAATAATTCATTATTCAAATATTTGATTGAATATCTGAATATTCAGCACAGCCCTATTCTGTTGTAAGAGTAGTCATAAAGGGGTTCAAACTTCCAGAGCCCAACCTTGCAACTCGCCCTTCTTGTCCAAAATTTGTTCAATACAGGCGATTCTCAGTAGTGTGCCCTCCAAGAGTTTGAAACGCGTCGGCCAATCACGACGCGTCAAATCTGTCGACCCAATGCGTGTTTGGAAAGGGTCGACAGATTTCGCGTGTTGTGATTGGCCAATGTGTTGCTAACTCATAGAGGTACACTGTTGTGAATTGCTCATATTTGAATTGTTTCCTATTGGCTGGATAATCCACCCACTTTGCTCTGGGCGGCCAAGAGAAAGAACGTGTAGTGACCAACGGAAACCAGCACACCGGAAAAGCCCTGTTTGAAAGATGAATATATCGGGCATGCCATGTAAGTCGGCTCCTGTTGAGAGCAATGTAACCTGGCTTCAGCAGATACAACAAGCCTGAGGGTTTTACAATAATCTGTCTTCTCTCTCTTTTTTTTTTTCAGCTTTGCTGCGCAAAATACTGAATGAGTCGCCCTCAAGGCGATGCACGATAGCCACTATGAGGAAAGACAGGTGGTACAGTGCCAAAAGTGAGTACAACGCCACAAAGCGTTGATCTGCCCCCCCCTGCTGGAATGATAATTGACTGACTAACCCGGGGAACAGAACAGTTAGAGAACCCGTAATGATTTATGTATGTGCATTCCAACGGTGTTCAGTGGACCGTGAGTTGCCACTGGCTCAATAGCAAAGCGCACGTGTAGACAAAGTGTGACGCTATCAGTACCCACTCCTATGAAAAACCATTTATACTGCTACGCGCAAACGAAGGTGGTATACACGCCTGTACCATTCCCCTGCAACCAACAGGGCAGTGTTTCCCCTGTCTATTCAAGTGTGAGGCGGCCCACCTCACTGATTTTAGTGACCAGGCTTTTCTGTTGGATTTTACCACCTCACACTTAAAAGACACAAAGATGGAAGGAAAAAGCAGAATAAGTTAGATAGATTGAAATGAATCAGTTTAAATCATCCAGAGTGATACTGAAAGACACAGAATACAAGATCAATTTCTTGTAGAGGAGAAATTTGGAGTAAATGTACTGCTCGACTGTATAGAATTTATTTAAGGTTTTTTGAAAGCACTCCTGATTCAGGCACTAGAACTTTGGCAAAATTTGTTGGACCGCTTCACACATATCAGTAGCCCAGGGGAACCCTTCAATGGGGTGTCATAACTTGCTTAAGTGCGTATCTGCTCACGTTAGGGGGATGCGTGCTTGAGTGAGGTGCAATAGTCTCATCTCCTCATATTAACGGAATATGATCCGTGTTATTCCCCAAAAAACGGTTCTTCAGCAGTGAGGGAGGCCATTGTTCAGGGTTCAACGCTCGCATAATATCACTGAAAGTTTGAACTGGATATTTATAAAGTCTCAGAAATCCCTTTTGGCCTGTCTGAATCAGACTTTGTGGAATGTCAATAGAGAGCGAGCTAAAACTGTCATTATTTGTGCGGCAAACTATAGCAAAGTAAAAATTGTAGAGGTCATCAGTTTTTTTCATTATATGAACCTTAAATTGTTAGTTTCATATTTGGCAGGGTTTTTTGATCATCAATCATCTTTAAAATGTATTTGCATCCTTTGGTATTATGTAAGAGGTCTCTGACTTGGTGACATTGCAAGATTTTTCATTGCCATTTTCTCAAAAACTATTTTAAGGTTCGCAATCAGTACGTATACATGTGTTTCCAGTACAAATCTCCCATACTTAAACATTATACCATCAGAAAGCTCTTGGTCTGCATAATCCAGAATGAGCATATCTCATTTCTTCAAGAGGCTGGCTTCATTCTCATCTGGTCACATTTATTGGAGAAATTTTGCAAGTGTCATAAATGTCATAAAATAACAAACGTCATTGTGTAGGTGACTGCTGATTATCATCAATTCATCATCATCAATCATTCATTATCATCAATCCCCATATAACCACTTTCCAAGTTTTTCCGAATCCATTTCCTTAATCACAGCCTGGCCGCACAGACCACCGTCCAGCTCACCGACGAGCTCGGGTTCGTTTAAGCGTAGGTGCTCAGGGAATGACCTTTCGCCGACGTCCTCCATCAGAAGGTATAAGTTTAAACAGAGGTTTGGCCATGGCTAAAAAAAATGCACGTGCCTACGGGTATTGCCGATGGCTTCCATGAGAGTGTGTAGTATATCCCCAATCAGATCAGGGCCGCCTTCCAATACTCAACTTCGTCTCTGTCTCAGGCTACCTCCCCGAAACCAATTCCCGATTGTGGGCCTGAAGCGTTCAAATCAAATTGGATTACTGTAATTCTTTTGCTCTCTTGCATCTTATTTGATGTTTTGTGGCACTGTTAGACTAATTAGTGCGCTTACAGCTTCTAAGTCAGGTAGTAAAAAACAGTTGAAGCCTGAGACGGAGCCGAAGTTGAGTGTTGGAAAACGGCCCAAGTAATACGGGTGACTCATAATACAGTGCGCCACCAAGAGGTTGCCAATATTGTGAATGTCTTACAGCTGAACTAAAGGCTGCGTCCGAATTACCTGGCTGTGGCCTAACATTATGCACAAGTCTATGGTAGCGGCTGCGGCCAGTTCCCATAGAGTTGTGTGTAATTTCAAGCCATAGCCAATTGATTTGGACATGGCCTGCTGATGCTCGGGTTGTGTTTCGTTGTTTTTAATCATCCATGTCAGTAGTTTGGGTAGCCATTTGAACATCCACATGCAGATAATGTCTTTTCTTATGGTAAGCGATGTCCAGGTGTTGGCAGGTGGTGACAGACTTTTCCTATATCCTATCTTTTCTTCGCGCCCACCTCACCCGGCAAACAAATACTCAGAGAGAACTCGGCCACAATCTCAAGTTCGCAGCCCATACCCCTCGCTGCCCCTGACACACCTGTGCCCGAAACAACCAAAGAGTCGGTGGAGAAGTTGATCTTGGGTGTCAGCTTCTCTCAGCCCGTCCACATGGACTCACTGCTACTGAGTAGTCAGATACAGTCTACACCTGGAGGCTCACAGGTGAGTATAATACTTCGCTTATACTTAGCACCTACAAAACCGGTGAGTAACTTTAATTCTTTACTCATCTGCAGTACTTACTGAGCAGGTGAGTAACTTTAATGCTTCCTTTGTTCGCAGCACCTGTGAAGAGAGTTAAGGCTGTGCCCAGTATTGAGATATTTGTGACCCACTCTGTGAAAATGAGTCACCATTCGCCAGAGCCAATTTCAAGTTACAGTCCTTTGAAAGATCGTTGCACTCTGGAAACCCCCAAGAACGGTCAGCATTATTCACAAACACAATGTCCATTTCCATCAGGATGCCAAAATGAGTGATACATCAAAAACAAAGATCCATATCGTAAGTTTTGGTCCTATGAATGCAAACTAAAAAAACTGAAAGAATGGCCTTATGACTTATTTGTACAGAGTGGGTTGAAGTTGAATAATGGATGGATATGCTTTGACTTGGTGAAGCAGAATTGAAATGCTGTAGAGCACAAGGCCACAAAATTGGCATGGGCGAGTCCATCGTCAGCCCCCTCAGAACTCCAGTCCATAGTCCTTTCACAAGGTCTTTCCATCAGCAACAAAGTGAGCGGGGATGACAAAGGGGTGTTCTTGTCACAGACCTTACGAATGACCGGTGACTGCAGCCGACTCGGGACCGGGTGGCTTGGTATTGGTGGGATTGAAAGTGGCTGAGAAATAAGATGGTCATCTGTGGGACATAATCTGCAGCCTCTCAGCCAGTGGCTTCCCAATAGACACCCCGAAATATCTTCAGACTAACCTGTTACAGGTGGCCTTAGCGTGCAGAATTTTGCATCAAAATGCGCCAGACATTTAAGTAGCTGTCGGCGCTCGATGTTCATAAAATTCAGTGCCCAAAAGCTGTTCAGGGGAAAAAGTGCACGTGTGAGAATCTTATTTCCGCTCACGCTGAGTGGCATTTCTTGTCTTCGATGCCGACAGACACCTATGCAGAGACTAGTCAAGCGCATGACCAGGGTTTTCACCAAGCTCAGACCGGATGAGGCGGTCAAGAAACTGACCGCTGTACTGGAGAAGATGGGCTATGTGTGGAAACTGACCACAGTGAGACAGGTAACTATTATCAATCTCACCTGTATTCCATGGTATCAACATAATCTCAAAAAGTCTCACATTTGAATACCCCGTTCATCCTACAGCACCAGCCGAGGTGGGTGCATGTGTGGTCTCCAACCTCGTGGATACCTGGTTATATACCTAAGGGAACGTTTCCTAATTACAGAAGGCGGTATTTACTGCAGTACCGCTGTATTTTTGCGGTACCAGCATGAAGCCCTTTCGAATAACTAGTGCGGTGCCACTAAAAAAAATTATTTATCATGAAATATTATGAAATGCTCCCTAATTTTGTTATAATAATTTATTCAATTTTTATTGCGTCTTCTCCACGGCCTGCTCGTTCAAGAGGCCATTACAACCTACCAGTCGTAACACTACCTCTGCCTACACACTGTACATTAAAACAAAATTCATAAATACCTGGGACCATTTTTCTATCCCTATTGGTCAAAATGCATCACATGACCGTATACATTAAACATTTGATAATGCCCGCTGAGAGGTGATAATGCCGGCTGCGTCAGGCGCGCACGGGCTCCTGGATACTGGACAGCGTAATCAGGTCTGATTGGTCAGCAGTCTGTGTGCACGCGACGTGACACACGCATGCACAGTTCATCGAAGGGGATTCTATTGGACGACCGGTAAAAGGAATATACCATGAAATGGACAGGGGTGTTCGGGAAAGTGAATAGAACAAAATCTTTGGAAATCCATAATATGGCGACTTCTTTTGACACTCTGAATAAAAAGGTATTTATGAATGGGAATAAATATGTGCTAAGCAGAAACATTTTATTCCCAAAATTATCAGAGGAAAGAAATTCTACAGTACCCACCCTGAACCCGTTTTTGTGTTGTCTCAAATGGCTTAAACAAGTGCTTTTGTATCCATAGCTACCCGATTTCTAAATTGAGGCCTTCTTTAATTTAACCAATCAATCAGTGATGCTTAGAGGCTTGCACGGTGTAACATTTGAGTCGGTTGCTTAAAAACAATTGATAGACGTCATCATTCCACTCTGAGGTATGTGACTGTGCAGTCGTCAAGTCCCTAATTTGGCTTCTTATTGTGAAGTCTGTTTTCTGTCGCAGTATTTGGTACAAAATTAGGGATCTGGGGACTATATGCCTTGAGCAGAAGCATCCTTTCATCGGTTAAAAGGAGCCATATTGGTCGGGAGTGTCCATTTTGTTGGTAGCAATGTGACCCCAAAGTGAGCATTTCCTAGTCGTTCATGAACCAGCGAAGTTCAGTTCCAACCAAAGCAGCCTCTGTTTGTCATTAAATTGCACCCTCTCTTGGTCCAGCTCGAGGCTCCAATGGTCACTGATGGCCATTTTGTTGGTTAAAGATTTGGAGCCCCCAGAAAATTTAGCAACCCACCCTACTTTTTTCAATGTACTGGCATGCAGAATCATTGGTTTGGCCCTATTCTGATCTGAACCGTTTTCTATGTCTTCATGACAGGTTACCATTTCATCTCAGGATCGACGAAAGAATCCACTAATCTTCAAAGCTCACCTACACGAAATGGACGACAAAGTGCTCATAGACTTCAGACTATCAAAGGTAAAACACAAGACATGTACATGTAGACTGGTTCCCAGTCCCTCAGTTGTCCTTCATATGTTGGGACTGGTAGAGGGCGGTGCATTAAAATGGAGGAGGAAAAAGCTGTTTGCGAGTTAAATTGGAATAACCTGGTACACTCAGGTGTATAAATTCACCTGAACATTATTGAAATTCTCCATACTATAGCCACTGTTGCTATACCTCGGGGCAAGCTGTTGCTTAGTCACATAAGAGAAACCTTGCGACAATACACTGTTTGCTATGGATGAGAAAGGTACAAAGGAACCAGTCCATTCCAGAGATGGTGGTCGCTAAGCAAAAGATTGCCCCAAATCACAAGGTACAGTGTATAGCAACAGTGTCTTTAGTCTGAGAAATTTAAATCGTTATGTTCATGTGCAATCAGATAACCAGTGTACCAGATTTTATTCAAATTTAACTCGCAAATGGATTATTCCTTCAGGTTTATACTAATAAGGAAATTAGCATAAAGCCACTTGCCACACTGCAGTGGCTAGCCAGAAAGTCACTGTGCTTAATGCATTTGTCCTCTTAAAACGTGAGCACAAGCTCGGTGTAGAGGCTTTTCATGCGGCGTGACATGATGGGCAAGTGCATTTCCAATGTCCATGGAGGTGCGTGTACTTTCAATTTGGGTATTTCTATAGGCAATTTTATGTACGGCAGAATGTTGAGAGACCTAGAATGTGCGTGCATTTCCACACATCGGTGTAAATTGGGTGCTAACCTTCAAAAATCATCTAACTGAGAATCCCCTGTACATTGTATAAAAATATCATGTGGCCTAAAGCATTCACGTACATTTTATCACAAATTTTGAATTATTCTGAATGTAAACTGGCAATTTGTAAACAAAATGTTTTGTTACAGCTACATGTATTTGTACCATCTGGTTTCACAAATGAAAAGTTTCTCTTTCAATTCAAGATGGCCAACATTTCTTGTTAAATGCAACCTGGGCAGTTTCCACCTGTGGTCTATTTTTAGTTTGGAACAAGGCAGATGTCAATGTATACTTCCCAGTATTGAGTCATCTTTGCTTTCTCTTTTGTCAGGGTGATGGTATCGAGTTCAAGCGCCACTTCCTGAAGATAAAAGGAAAGCTGGCACACATCACCACCAAAGTACCCCCTCTCACCCCTTTTATCTGAATGGATTGACCCAGATGGGTCAAAGGCTACCGTCATAAGCATTATGTTTCCCCAGAGGGTCAAAGTATTATTAACAACTCCATTAATGCCAAGGTAGTTTTGCATTTTTAAGTATTATTGCCAGGTTTTTCTTTGATCATGAATATTCAATGTAAAAACATACAATTTCAAGTTTGCAAAAATCACACTACATTCCATAAATTTATGGATATGTTGAAGAAAAGTTTGAAACTCAGGAGAGTTGTTGAATGTTTTATGACAGAAACATTGGTAAACCATTTTTGAAATCATTAGGCTGAAAGAAATGCACTTAAGAAAGTTTTTGCATCGTGAACAAAGTAACTTCAAGTCACTGCCAAATGTGGCAAGTTGTTTAACCATCTAGCAAGATATTTTTTTATTGTAATAATCTTATCAAGGCCGTTAGATGTACTTGTCCAGCTTGGCATGCACATTGATTGCCAAATTCAACAGCGCTGATTGATTGTTACATCCAATGTGATTGATCCATCGCCCAGCTATTCCAAGGAACCCTTTGCCCGTGACAGGAAACGCACGAGCTTTAATCCATTCAAACATTGGGATAGGATGTCTTGAGGTTGATCGAATAATTTACACTCCACTCAAGAGATACCGTCAATTTTAACATCTGAAACGGGTAAACCTTCAGTATACGGCAGCATTTCTCTGAGAAAAGCAACATCTGCCCGCTTGAAAGGGGGAAAAAAAGACAGTTGACAGTCCATGCAAGTGCATCAATGGTTTATTCTAAGAAATGACACCCTCATTAAAGTGTCAGCACTATTGCCTTTCGTTATGAGATTTTGTGGCGAGACGGTTTAATAATCAGACGCTTAGCAATTCGTCGGTGTTTAACCTGGTATTGATCATGATATCGCTGCACGGTTGAAGTTGGAATCATTCCGAAAACATTGGGGTTTTTATTTTTATAACCAGCCTGAGTTAAGATATGGAACCTCTCCTGTTTCGTCTTTAAGTAGAGTGAGAAACCCGAGGGTGCCAGACGTGAAAATTAAACGGCTTTGAGCAGAAGCACCCCCTCATCGGTAGAAAAGAGCCACGTTGGTCGGGGGTGTTAATTTTTGCCAGGTATGGTGACGCGTGCGTTTCATAGTCGTTTGTGAACCAGCGAAGTGCACTTCCTACCAAAGGAGCCTCTGTTGCTAGAAAAATTGCGCCCTCTCTTGGTCCAGCTCGTGTCTCATTACTAACGGAATTCCTTACGCTTTCTCAGTTGGGATCGAGGTTTTGTTCCAAAGCTTTCAATTTAAGATTTTAAGCTGGTATGTATGCACATGCATTCGCTGTGCCTGTAATTTTTCTACATCTTTATACCGATCAAGTACTTTTGCATTTGGAGATATATTTTTGTAATCTTTGAAGAACACTTTTGTTAAACGCTGTTGCGTTTTTCTCGAAAGCGAGTACATTGTGTGTGCAGTCTGTTAGTGTTTGCGTTGTCCAGGCCCCGTGAAGTGATTTTCAAAGCTTGTGAGTGTGCCCCATTCAGGAAGTAGAAATGGCCAGATCCTCAAAATCAGACGAGAGGAGTGTTAATAGGAAGCAAACTTTTCTTCATCTTCATTCAGAAAGGAACAGTAAAGCTAAACAAGGTGACTTCACAATGTCAGTTTAAAAACGTTCATTCCGATTTAGGATAGTCACTGGTGTGTTAGATCCCAATTGAATTCCTAATGTTCGATGATATCGACGGCCGAAAAATAGCTCCCAATACAAGTACGAAACAGTGAAGATGCTTATGAGCAGTGGTGTCGCAGGATGCGGGAGCTGAGAAATGAGGAAAGTGAGGAAGACGAACAGGCAAAGGGACGGAAACAAAAGGAAAGAAGAAGGTGAACATCACCACGCACTGTCCTTGGAAATACCTCAGAGTTGACCCCCTTCCGCCAGTGATAGGTTGTCAGTTTGCCGGCGATGACCCCCCCATATACACCTTACTTGCGACACCTACAAGTATAATAACAGTGAATAATTCTCGTGTACACTACCACTCACGTTCAATATACACAGAAACTCTTTTAATTCATGTCTTTTCTCCCTTATCCATTTTAACCATTGACGTGGGAAATTACTACGATTTAATTAATTGACCCTTGAGCATCGGAGCGGCGTGTGTGTTTACTGCATCCAGTCTTACAATGTCTTTCTACATTTGGGTGCAGGCTGCATAGAAGTAGAAAAAGTGCAGACGCCCCGGGATGCGTCCCAACTCCTTTTGCAAAAGACAAGTTGTTTGGTTCTGTGAGCAGACACTTGACATGTTGCTCGCAGACTTCTGGTCGATTTAAAACATGTACATTATAGGTCACTATACATAGTGCGTAAGACGTTTATGCATCTTTTGCTCTCATAATAACTTTAAACGAGCAGAATGTGCAGCGATTTCATATACAATTGTAGAACACTGATTATTATATATATGTGTACTTTATGAAAATGACATATATCTATCTTGACTACATTTCAGAACTGTAGACAGAGGAGAACACTGGCGTGTAGTTTGGGAAATCAAAATATATAAGACAATGGCAGGTGTCAATGGTGCAATATATCGTAAAGTTGACAAAAGATGAAACCACCAAAGTCTCCGAAGTCATTTTGGTGATCTGATATTGACGCTAACGATAAAAATGAAAACAGCAACGATACTGCACGTATAAAACGCTGTTATAAAATCGAACAAGCAACTAAATGAACACGAATTCTGGCAGTAAATGAAATTGACTCGACTATATAGAATGGAATAACATTTTGTGCCTCTCAGAAGGACCTTAACAGTAAAAGTTAGTTTTTGGAAAGCTGGCTGTAAAATCCAAGACAGTCAACTTCCCGAGCCGCCCTCGAATCGTTCTCTCGCTGCGATGTTTGTTTCATGTGCCGATTTTCGTGATGGCGCTTCGCATGATCCATTCCGTCACTGCGAACATCCCCGGCAGTCAAATTCAGCCCTGTACAACGTGGGGCAGTCAGCGACCCCCGGTCTTTCCGATTGCAAGTGCATATACGAGGAAACAAAGTGAACTTCATGAGGATGTTTTTCCAACAACGACGGCAGCGAAGACAACCAGATCGACCAGACCGGCTGACGGCTTCAGTGTTGCTGCAGCCCCGGACTGCAAGCCTCTAGGAGTTACCTCTGTTAAACAAGAACCATTGTTTCCCTTTAATTGTTATCCTGATGGAAAGTACAGATCGTAAAAAAGGGGCTACGTTTCGGCCAATGCGCTATACTTCGGGCACATAATTTATAACTTGAAAAAATAATATTAATAAATCAGGACTACGTCCACCTTAAATCGAAAACCATACTTGTGTGACTCTTTCTGGGGAAAAGGGAGCATTATTGTTCCAGGTCAAAATGAATAACATGTATTTTCCACCTATAACGAAGTTCTTTTCTCTACCAGGTCTGCCCCAATCTGACCCAGCAGTTTTCGAGTGTAACTATCCACCTCTAACCAACAACAGTTCCCCTTCACGCTCTGTTTTGTAGTTTAAGAAGTTGGAAACAGACACTGTTTTTCAACGTAGCTGGGGCAACTTTTGTCAATTGTCTAGAAAGTCTTTCATTTGAAACCCATGAAGCCTTTGATCAAAGAGGTCTTTCTGCACAGCGCCATGCAACCCATTTTCTAGCTTAATTCCAATACCTTGCACCCAGAGCTCTTAGGTTACGGAGGCCAATTAAATTGAATATTCACCCCACACCCGTGCCGTTTGAATCTGAGGGGAACAGGTATAAAGAACGGTTGCCCTTGATGTCAAATTTCAAGGGTTGTCGCAGTTTGCACTGCCTTTTGGTTGCGACTTCTTTATCAATAAAGGCAAGGAGTTTGCATGGTCACAGCTTACTTTGTTCGTAGGTTGCTCTTCCATTCGCTGTCGCCAATTTCGGCGCAGACGGGGCGTTTTCTGTAACGGGAAAAAGGTTAAGGCAAACCGCTGAGTGCATTGCCCCTTGAAATTGTTCAAGGTCATCATCGTAAAATGTTCCTACATGTACAGGGATTTTTTCCATGCGCAAAGCGCTTGTTAGCCACTGGTACTATTTGTTTTCTTCGGTTGTACATTTGGTAATTAATCTATTTTTATTATTTTTGTTTATTTTTACCAATATGAAGACCCCATTGGACATACGTAAAAGTCGCATCAAAGTCACGTAACTGTTTTTCTTACAAACGTGGTAACGTGGTATTAGGTTTTAATGCTGTGTCACGAAATAATCACGTGATTCGATTGCGCTAATAAAGACCATTATACAATCAAAGCCTTTATGAGTCACGCAACAGACAAGTCATTAGTTCACCCTTTTATCACGTAAGCATCACGACCCTGTTCTTCTATCATGTTTTGCACACTTATTGGCACGTTGCACTGCCATGTTTTTAGGGTCTTGTTATTGGCCACACTTGTTTAGGTCTCCGATAAGTTTCTATTACAAAGGAAACACCGTCCTCACCAACTGCCTTAAAACAGTCAGGGGACATGTCGGGGGAAAAGCTAGCAGACTCTCCCAAATGTAGAGCAGTAAAGCATTGCTGGATGGTACGAAAGTCCCATTGCGCCACAGACAAAAAAAAAAAAAAACGTGTGGGAGACTTTTTCTTTATTACATATTAATAACTCGTTATTACGAATTCGTGATAACAAATTAGCAATTCGTTATAACGGATTAGTAATTCGTAATAACAGAGCAGTATTTCAATTTAACGAATTAGTAAATCTAAAAACGAAGTACCAATTCGTTATTACAAATTAGTTTCACACTGATTTTGTTTTGTCTGTATCAAGATTGGGCTTTCGTGGGATGGTAATTGGTAACGAAGGTTGTGCCGTTTGGCAGCACAGCACTGCCTTAGGCGAGACTGTGGAGACATTTGATGGTAGCAAACACATTCGCTTGTCTTACACCCCCCATACAATTACAAAAGAGGACAGCTGTGTTCACCAGCGCCAATCGACTCAAGCACACACCCCTTACACGTACCAATTAAGGGGTCAACCACGAGTGGTGGTGTGTAGGCACTTTCGGCCTTGAATGGCCACTGGTTTATTTGCATACGAACTGATGCATCTAGTTACTGATACATGTACAGAGAAAAACTATTTTCATTCAAAATGTGGAGTAGATGCATAAGCCTTTCTTCGTCTGTATTCAGTACACAGAAGTACAGTCTCACTGAGGTGCGCCAAAACAAACCCAAAGCTTACGATGCACGTCGTGTCGTTCACAAAGAGTATTTTATCCTAATGTCTTGTGTACATGTCTTCATAGAAATGTTCTAGCGGAAAACTCAACGAAACCGCCTTGAGCAGAAGCACCCCCTAATTGGTTGGAAAGGGCCACGCAGTTCAGGAGTGTTCATTTTGTTTTAGATTTTCAGCGATGCGACCATAACGCTTGCATTTCCTGGTTGTTCGTGAACCAGCGAAGTTCAGTTCTGATCAAAGGAGCCTCCGTTGCTACGAAAAATGCGCCCTCTTTTGGTCCATCTCAGGGCTCACATGGACCTTGTATCACAGTTATCTGCTTACCGTTTGCCGTGTAGAATGTGAACGCCGTTGGTTCCCCCTTGCCGTACTGATTGCGACCATAGATTGTCATCTGGTATGTTGTATTGGGTCTCAGATCGCGTATGACGTAGTTGTACTCTTGCTGTCTATCGACCGCTGGTATCACCTCCCTCAATGGGTTCTGGTGCGTGTAAACTACTCTTTGTAATGCGCCAGTTTTCTGCAAACATCATATAGAAGCAATTTCATAAAAAAAAATTTGTAACCCCTTTCAAAAAGAGCCTTTTTTTGTCATGTTCAGTCGATGCGGCTCTCACCCCTGCGACTTTGACTGTCTTAATTATTACCAACCTGTTTGCATTTTGGCAGGCAGGTAAAGGCATTGTTTATTAGTACATCACGAAGATTCGATTCGATTCCATACAAACTTATCACGCTTTCACGCAAGTTGGACCACGTGCAATGTACACAGAGACTAACAATGGAAAAGTTAACATTTTGGGCCGACCTGTCTTGGGGAAAACCATGCCCAATTTGCCGCATACCATACAGGAGAAACACCTGCAGCGGGTAGATCGGGTCTACCGGTTAAGCAAGCAGGCGGTCCGCAGTGTTTTAAAAGTTGATTAAAAGTGCTGACATCGCACTGAGATTCAGCACTTGAGTCCAAGCTGACAGATACTCAGGTACGGGACTTAATTTTAACACGCCGTTTTATAAATGTTCAGTGTGCAATGCGTTATCTAACAAAAAGTGCTGAAGCTTTATGATAGCAGGGGGAGGCATGCCAGTGGAGCTGACGGCAGATAGCCCACGGAAAGGGAGCTGTCGGAAAAGGTAATTGCCGATTGTGGAATGCAGCTTTGGGGACACCCTTTTGGTCAAAACGTGGCCCTGATTAATCGGGCTGTTTATGCAAAAATCTACATCAATAATGAAAGAACGGAGTACGGCGAAATATCCAACACAGGTGATCGCCCAACGGTAGCCAGTGATATTAGGCCTAACTGGGGTCCGCGGATAATTACTTACTTGTATCCACCAGCCGCGAAACTGTATGACGTAGCTGCTGACGAGAATCTCTTGAGGGCGCCACTCGTCGGGAGGCATTCCTGGCTGCCATGATAAGGAATAGGCGTGGCGTCTCGTCGACTTCGGTGCGCTTGTCACCCTTGGTGGTAATGGGCGCCCTGCACGAATTAAAATAAATGCTTCAAATGAAGCTCCAGTCAAGATTCAGACTGCAACTGTGTAAATTCAAGCAAGATTATATAGACCCTTTTCACCCACGTGGCTAAATGTAAACAATACCACCACGTGTGGACCGCCTTGGCCACGCCGATAGTATATATTCCTACGGGCAGCTTCAACACGTGCAAAAGTACGTGCGAACGCTGTATGCTTGACCAGGTTATCTAGAATAAGTAGATTACCATCACAACACATCAGAGGTCCAGCACGATCGTGACATCACTGGACAAAGCTCTGTATATGTCCTCAATGAAAAGCGATTCTGACAGATCTCTCACCTCAGGGCCGGTATGATCTTGGAACCACTAGAAGATGTGCCTGAGTTTGTGTCAGTTCAATTAATAAGCTGCAATCCAACCTTATAAAAAAGAGTTTTCAAAACCTAGACACAGAAAAGCAGCCAAAATACATCAAATTACTTCCTTATTGAAAGGCGAAGAGAAAATTTAAATCATTGTTGAACATTATGCTTTACAAAGCGTTGATCTTGAAAACCCAAGGGATAACAACCTATGTCATTTTCTTTGGAGAAGGGCAAACGTACATAATAAGGCCGGAGTGTGGGCGTTCCCGGTATCTCTTAATTTGGTAACTGTAGCTATTACGAGGTCTAGTCAAATTAGTGTCACGGCAGTCAATAATCGAGACGAGGGTGGACATGAGGATACCCTCCCTGCGATACGAATCTACTATAACTGTAGATTTGTTAGACATGATCCAGTGTAGGTTAGTAACGTATAGTAGTGCCGTTACAAGAATAGTTTAAATATATTTGTATTCGTACAATCTCAATCTCTCACGAAGCCTTGAGCCACGACCATGCATTAATGAACTAATATCGAGCAGTCACAATCAAGATCAGTGAAGCTAGTTCACCTGACACTGGCCAATAAAATTCCTTTTAGCACCTGAATGATTTGCCCTTTATAAAAGCTGTTTTGAAGGCGATCTTTCTCTCCTTGCGAGATAACAAAATGTTCAAAGAAAAACGGCCTGGTGTGCAGGTACTTTGGAAAATACATTTTGCTACTTTGACGACTGCTAATGGGAGACAGAAACGTCAGTGAACGAGCCATTCAGCATAAATTTGTGATTACGACAAAACGATTCGTGTAATTCCCGCAGTTTAACGAGGAACTTCATGTCAGGATAATTATATTTATCACATTCATCTAATGGAATCTGCGCATTCATAAGAACTTTCACACAACGCCCAGCAAGTTCTCCCTATTTAATTTAAAATTCAAAGACACGGTTGACTGTCCAAACTGTCAGGTTTAGCCCCCTGGACATGCTGACCACCTGCCTCACTTGTCTAACGCACCTCTCGGCTGAAGGATGAGACTGAACCCCCCCCCCCAAATGTTTTGCACTCCCTGGCACCTTAGGTTAGATATGATGCATGCAGGCCAAGTTACAACGGTTGTACTGTACACGTATCATACCGGTACTGGTTTCCCTGGATAGGTCATGTAACTGGTGTGGTTTATATTACGTCTCATTTTTCATTTCCAGAACATTTGCCGTTTAATGAACGTGTCTGAATGAAGTCTTGAACTTGAAATATTGTGAGACAATTTGGTCATTATCACCAACGGACAGAATTCAAATCAACCCCCAAATTCGATTCTTTTCAAATATCGTTCAAGGTGTAATTAGGCCAAATTTGATGGGTATTCTACTGTTACGGAAACAACAGTTGTTTCTTAAAGTTAAATAAGTGCGTCTTCGGTACCTTTCAGAATCTCTCCCTTAGTTGTCTCGAATAAATTTAGAAGGATAATACAGTTTATAAAGCATAAAATTAACCCCCCCCAAAAAAATAGCTTCAGATGCAACTGGCATATTGTTTTAGTCTTTCATATTTCTTAATCATAATTTTTTTAAATTTGATATGATGAGTTTTTGGAAACCATCTCTCGCATTACATTGTTAGAGAGTACGCAAGAAACATGTTGCTTGATGCAATGTCAGAAGCTTTGGCCATCTGATTGCCAGTTGTGTGTGTGACATGGCAACAAAGCCGATTCCATGCAGCTGATAAGCAGAAAGTTTTGTTCAGAAGTACAAGGTGCCGTCGCCACTTTAACTGACGGTGGAAGGCAATTTTGTGCTTATAGCGAGCTTGTGTGGTCAAAAGTACAATATTGATCATCTTACCGTGTAACTCTATGGACACAAAGGAGGCCCCCATCATGTTAGATGCTGTGCATCTGTACACTCCATAATCTTCGTCAGGGTCGACGCTCACCAATATATACCTGTGTATTTGAAAGGATATTACTTGGACCATGGAGGGAATGGTATGAGACGCCCAAAGAGAGCGTTTGCAATGTGTTAAAGAAATATGGCGTGCGAAATTAGCATTTAATCCGCGTATACAGATATGTCTATTCTTAATTAGCAGAGATATCTTTATTAGGAATAAAGATATCTCTGTTAGGAACCTGGCTCGTCTAGGAATAGACTGAGATATTCCGGGATTAAATATTAACTTTGCACGCCATAAAGAAAAATGGAAATGGGTTGACAACAACTCTGACTTATCCACCGAATCCTATCTGGTAATCGTTGAGTTGGCCTATATATCTGGTACAACACTAGTTTACAGTGTTATAAACCATGCTGTGAAGGGATGCGCTGAGCTTCAGTGGTGGCTCAGAGTCAGATTTTTCTTCTGGGATGACGGGAAACACTGATTGGATACAAAATGATTCTCATTAATTTATCCATGGAGAATCCTCACCACATTGGCAGTTTCATCTAAAACAGACAATGACCAAAACATAGACAGTTCCCACCCCCCCCCAAAAAAAAAAAACACACACACCCACACTCCCTGCTGGAGCACCCACTGTGTTGGCTTTTCCTCGTAGTAAATGTAAGCTCCATTACCCCCTTTTTGGCCTCAAGAAGTTGTGCCATCGCGGCAGGTCACAAGTCATAAGCTAAAAGTCATCGTTGCTGAGGCACCCCCGATACAGGGCACAAGCTCCATTCACGTAAATCGTCACCACCCATCACAATCAGCCTCCAATGCTCGAGCAGAGATGATCACCGCTTACGGATGAGTTGGCATACGGGACGCACCTTACAATCACCACTACCCTCATCAGGTTTGTAACGTCGGGGTTGGATGTCAGCACATGAGACGGTTTCTGTTACCGCCTGACGCCCAGCCGGCCCTATAACATTCTGTACGATGAGACGACGTTTCTGTGCCGCCTGGGTGATTAACATCTTGGGAGTTATGGAGGGGAACGAAATGTGTATCGTCACGGTGCGTTGCGACCGTGTGGCAGTGTAGGGTATTAAAGAAAGTAATCGTTTCTAAACTGAGGACAAAACATGCACTCACACACACACACATGTTAGCAGACTCATGGCGCCAGTCTCGTAGGCCATCTAATAATAATTGTACTAGAATAAAATTAGGTGGAGGATGGAGATTAAAGCTTTAAGAATCCGATTCTTTTTAGGGGGGGCTTTTGTTTTGTTTGTTTGTTTGTTTGTTTTGTTTATAATTGTGTTCACTTAGTTTTGTCTTCTTATGCTATTTTTTTTTGCTGATTGTTTTTAATTGTTTCTGCAACACAAAGCAGGATGCATTCAGCTATTTCTGAATTTTTATTTCTGATTTTTATTTATTTTGCGTTGTTGCGAATTTCCTCGGAAACGTCTTCTTAACACAGCCTAGATTTAAAGCCTGCATAAATCCGTGAAATTAATCTGATGTAAGCTCACTGATTTAGCTAGTTACGTGATTTTTAATATATAAGTGTACTTATTAGATTGGCAATTGTTTTCAAGTTGAAAATTCCATTGCAAAAAATGGAATAAAATGAAACAGAGCGACGAACGAACGGACAGGCACTTACGTGGTGTACTGCTTTCCGTCGCGGACCAACCCCTGGCCCGCAGTCTGGATGGTCACGTTGTCCCTTCGCCACATTATCTCAGCAGAGGGCACGGCACTGACCTCACAATCCAAGCTCACGTACTGGCCGCGACCCGCTCGGATGCTGGTGGCGGGTGAACGCACTACGGGCAAGTCTGTAAAGCGGTGAGAATCATACACCGTTTTTGATTAAATCAAAGTGATCTTGATCCCCGACTCCGTGAACAAATGTATTATATTCTGTATACAGGACACTATAATGCAGTGTACATATATGTGCCTAGATGTTTGGAGTAGACTCAACGAAGTTGATAACCTGAACACGTGTCCACATAGGACTTTTTGTAGTAGGGCCTGAAGGTAAAAGGTCACGCAGCGAGCTTCCGGAACCCTCGCGCCGTCCTCCTATAGGGATTTTACATTGGGCCGTCCAATCACGTTCGATATTTTTTGGAAGAATAATTCCTAGCTGAAACCCCATGAAACACAGTATAAAATATTTTGATCTGTTTTTACTTCGGCTTTACCGACGGACTACCATAAATTTGTAAACCGTAAATGTTCATTTGCGTACAAGACTGCCTCATTGCACTGTTCTTCATGTGTTTTAGATTTTCGGAAGTAATGGGTCAATTTTTTGCAGGATGTTTCTCGTTTAGGTCAAGTGATTTTTCAGTTTCTATAAATCGATATACTAGCAAATATTTTCCAAAGCCCCTTTTCTGAGTCGCATTTTTTAAGAAGTAACTGAACGAAAAAAAATATTACAAATTCTAAAATCTTTGCACGTTATTTTTCTTATCCAAGGTTTCCGAAGTGCGCCATCAGGGGTCAACCTTCAGGCTCTATTGTAAGGACCCACGCTTTCAGGTGGGAGGTCCACGCTTTCAGGTGGGAGGTAAGTTTTTAGTTTAGCTATGTGGTGACCATTATTTATCTTCGACAAGCAGAGAGCGTTTGCACGTTTAAAAAAAATCGATGTTTTTCATACATCACTGGCTGCTTAAAGTCATTTATGGGTGTTGTACCGAAGACCTACTTTCCCTGCATTCCGTCCGTAAAGTCATCACAATTTGCAATTCTCGCCCTGGGGACAGAGGTGTCAAAACTGCCTGGGCTGGAGGCGTTGTTGGCCGGTGCTAGTTACTTGTTGGGCTATCACATCACCCGACAAGGACAGCGTTGAAGGAAACATTATTCACCGTAAGCCGTGGTAATGGGTCAACTCTTAGTCTATATCGTTGATGGTTCGACATTAATAATCATAATTCGTTACAATCTGATGAGGCCGTTCACTGCGTCTCGAAGCCCTGATAAGTACTAAATTTTGTTTATACGACGCCTTGTCTAGCTCTGCACACGGATGACATCCTCGAAGCCATAAAGACCTATGCTGATGACGTCAAAGGGAAGCCACATGCGATAATGAACTGGCGGACGAATATCAGAAGGACAGTGCTACTTGGGCGACGAAAGTTAGCAGACACCTTATTAGTTTGACCTGCTTCACCAAAATGAAATGGCTGGCATGTGGGGCGCCAACATTTTAACGAACTCAATAATTCTACTCGGACGACAAAATATACGGTTCTGTATAACACTAAAAAATACGTCCACTCAGTTAGAGTGAGGTTTACAAATCATTTTCAGATTTTCATTAGAGAATACATCATTCTTTTCCGTTTCAGTGACGCACAAAATCATACAGATAAAATATTACATTTAACTCCTATTTCAATTTGATTGCTAAAAAAATTAACCTATGTGATGCTGTTGGTAGGATACCGGTAATCACTTTTGAAATTTTCTGAAGCATCATAGTGACTTAAGGGACAGAACTAAAATTGCAATTCTAACTTTGTTGTCACAGGAAATGCACACAAATGCATTCTGTCCCATAACACTATGTGATTTCGTAAGTTTTTTTTTTTTTGCTTTTTGTTTTTTGTTTTTTTTCCTCGTTTTTAGCTTGTTCAAGTACTGCGCCGATTCAAACAAAGCCTACTGTTCCCTGTAGAGTGGGTATCCGATAAAAAGGCAGGGGGTTCCTTTTTACCCATTTTATTGACCCCACGAGTTGTACATTAGAGATTGTACATGGAGGGAACTTTTTTTAATAGAAACCTACGTCAGATACAACACAAGACACAAAATTATATTGTTACAAACTGAATGTTATTTAATTAATACAGTGCCATACCCTCTGCCCAGTGACGACGACAGACCAGAAACAACTTACTAAATAATGTTCGCACTAAATAGAGAGGATTAATGGCACAGTTCACTGCCCCCTCTAGTGTCAAAGTGTTGCTGTCTGACTACAGGTGGACTTAACATTGCGTAGGCCTAAGGGCTGCAGACTTACACTGCACCACCACTTCGATGGATCGCTCGATGGTTCCAACCCCATTGGAGGCTGTGCAGTTATATACCCCGGCGTCCTGCTCGTCGATATTACTCAGCAGCACGGTGTCCCCCCACACTTGCGGCGATCCCCCCATCGGGGGATAATATCCAACTTTCTCCCATGTCACGGTGGGGTCGGGGAACCCGCTGGCGTTGCAGTATAAGATGGCGTCCGTGGTGCGATTGAAATACCTCCGGTCGCGGTCTGATTGGTCGAAGAAGGGCGGCGTGGTGGGCTCAAGCGATACTATGCTTGGTAAACCTGACCCAAGTAAGGATAATAAGTAAGGACTTCAGTTGTTTAATTATTTTGATTAATTATGGGTATATTCTGGTAAAACAGCGATAAGAGGAGGATTTAAATTTCAGACCCCAGAAATACAGTCTCAACCTTTTTTTCTCAAAGTTCTGATCCTGAATGTCTTTCTGGGAAGTATTCGAATCAGACGAAACAACAGTAAGGAAACAGCAACAATGAATTATGGTCGAATAGTTTAATATAAGAGTTGAATGAATTTAAACTGAGATAACAACGCTGAAACAAATAAAAATAACGAAGAAGTTTATTGAACGATGAGATACATAGACGTTGAAAACGGTATGAACGTGGTATCAAGGCTAGGCCAAAAAAAATTAAAAAGGGTCTCTGGTCAGCACGCGTGTCGATTTTGAATGCACGCGTCCTTTTGTTTTTATTTCTTTCTCTTTCTTTTTCTCAACATTTTGAAAACAGAGCGCTGTATTTCCACACCATCTAAACGTTCACGAGTAGGCTGATTCCAATTTCACATTTCAGAAGGGGAATTTGTCCAAGGAACAGACTAATTTGTGGGTAGTTCGTACCCGGTGATATTTCAGTTACGACTGCGTAATGTTGATGTCGAACACAAACAGTAGACCATGGGTAGGTAGTTGCAGCCAGCTGATCAACAACAATGGCGGCAAGAGGTGCGACGCGCTACTACTAGCCTTTGCACTTTGATCAAATATGCTCAGGCTCATTTCTGTGTCCGTTGCCCATCTTAAAAGCTACCCCCCCAAAAAAAGCACTTCATCAAATCTGGAACCTTGGTCTGACCAGAGACTGAGAACTGTTTTTTGGGGGGGTGCTTTTTTGTTAGGAAGTTATACTGACAGCACCGGCAGTAGCCTATAAGACGACGACGACAACCGACAACAAACAACAGCATGGACAACAATAATTACAACAGCAACAACAGTAAAACCAACAACTGGTATAACACTCACTCGGCACCTCCAGCTCCACAATCCGCTCTAACTTGAACCTCCTGGCCAGAACCTGGCATTTGTACTTCCCTGCGTCCGACTTCCTCACTCGGGTGATTCGAATGTTGAACGTGGAGTTGAAGGCTTCGATCTTGACACGGCGGTCGTCGGCGTACAACGTGTACATGCTGCTCAGCACTGTTGAACCAAACAAACGGGATGTTTACATTAACTGAACGACAGCCCACAATGGGAAATTTAATGATGTCCTTTACAAGCTACCGTGGCCCTTATTCTGATACCAGAAGCCCACTGTGTGCTTCTGCAGTTTTAGCGCCGCAGTTATTTATTAAGGAAACAGTTATGTTTTATTACTCGAATAAATGAAGCACGGCTTTATTTACTTGTTAATTAAGATGACTTTTCAACTCCTTTGTAGCAGTAAATACCGGTGAATAATAACGAAGATTGGAAGCACCTGTAAGCTTGATGTCATTATACGCAGAACAGGAGTTTTCCACACTTTTGTGTATAAAATAGAGGCACTACACCTTTCTTTCCATACATTTGTGTACAGTTCAGGTACCACACGCTTCTTGTACATTTCTTTGGGTATGGATTTCCCTCTGTACTTGCTTTTCATGTTAAATAGTTTATTTGGACAATAGAAGTGGCCAATATATCTTTAAACAACGCAATTGGGCGAGTTTGAAGGATTGATAGTACGGTTGTACACTGTCCTTATAATTATGCTCTATTGACCAGAAGTGCCAGTGCATCTCGTCTTACATGAAGCATGTCTCTGATGGTAACAATCCATCGGTCCTCTGCCCTGTTCAGTTGTCACCACGTAATAACTAGGGTGAGCCTTGGAGAAATTTGCCATGTGAGTCGAGTAAATTATAACTACATTTTGATGAGATCTTTCCATTGAAACTGAAGACTACGTCCCAGTAACTAAACATAAGTGTCTAGACAGTTGTCAAACACCACACCAAAATCACCCTCATTTTGGTTGGTTGTCAGCCTGGAGATAGAAGGTTAATCATTTTATGTGAATCAACTCGTAATATACCAGTATTTTGATATGGAAAGATACATTTAATTTGAAAAAACAAACTATAGGGTTCTACACCAAATTCAATGCAAATCCCACAAAAAAGCTTCCATACATTTGCTCTCAATTGTGTACAGTTCCAGAGTGGACTTTCATCCCAGCCCGCGTTTGGAAAGCCGCCATTGCCAACAACTTCAAACCAGGTTTGAAACTCAGGATATTAGGGACCTAATGAACTGCTTTTACCCAGATAGCGCCTGCCAGCCCGCAGTGGTGTAACCGTCGTGCGGGTGGTTTCAAACGCAGTACGGACACGTAAAAAAAAAAAAGCCTGGTCGTCTGGTGTCACCGGCTGTGTCTCCTTGAATTCTCTGGGGGGTAGATTTGGCAAGGATCTGTTTTTTAGTCTCAATACGGTCACTACTCTGAAAAATTTGTCAGAAACTGAGAACGACAAAATGTTTTATGGGAAATACCGAAATACGCTGTCAAAGTTCAGCCATCAAATCATTCGCCGTAGAAAGAAACATCAACAGCAACTAAATTAAGAAATGTTGTTAAAAAAGAGGGAGAATTTGACCTTCTGAAATAAAAATCAGCGAGTCTACAACAGACGGAATGGCGTAACTATAACAGGGGCATGTTAGCACACCTCTCATCTTTCTATCTGCCTTGCATTGGCTTAGCTTCACTTCGAATAAGGGCAGAATGACACTCACATTATTTAAGACTATGGCAAAACTTATAACTAGGGTGTTTCTACACCAGATCGAGGTCCCAAGGGCCCTGCCCCTGGAAAGTTTGATTGCAGTCACAGCACGGGTGTTCACATGTGTTAAAAAAACCGCTCGGGGGTGCACGCTGTACGCTTGTGAACAGGCTGGCTTTACACGCACACGTTGTCCGGGAACTGCTGTTTCTCACTGCATGGATATGGGAAACTGGGTTACATTCCCCGAACGAATACAGTAGGAAATCTACCTATATAGTTTACCTCAAGGGGAAAAACGTACTTAAATCACACTGTACTCGTCATGAAATATGGTAGCTGTGTGGATGCCTGACGTCGAACATGAAGACTCCTGCACCGTGTGCATACAGTGATATATGCTCCCTCTCTCGCCTGATTCACGTACGGGTGTCAAGGCAAATGCCTTGTAGATGGTACACATGACGTTGTAACCATATGCGTTTTAACCCGCACACTGTGGAGTCTGAAAGGTGAGCATGTGCCCTAACCAAGGTACGCAGGGATCACGAGTCGTTCGGCTCATACGAGCTGTAAAGGTGAAGCCAGGTGATGTACGTCTCAACCTGAACGTGCGCGTTGTTAAAACCTGAAAGTGCGACTAACCATTCGTAAACAAACCACTTATACAACTTGAAACTCGCGATAAACATTGTCTCGGGAGGGGGGGTGTGCAAAACACCCCAGCATATCTTTTCCCTACACGGTGTTATACTGATTCGATAAATGAGAACATTATGTAAGCATCTACAGTAATCTCTACTTACGTGTAGTCTGTCCACGCCACCAAAAGACGCGTTTCCTGCCCAGGTTGACGATCTCGCAGCGTAGCACGGCCGTGCTTCCTTCCTCAGCTACGAGAGTTTCCCTGGCCGCGTTGATGAAGTAAGTCTCGTTGGGAGCTTAGCAAAAAAAAATAGACCTTATTTACGCGAAAGAAATTTTTACCTTGTTCCCTGAATCCTTCTAGTTCAAGGTTATCTGGTAAATGGGGTAATGCTAGATTATTTTGAGTTACAAACCTCATTTGTTTTTTATGCGGCTTAAAGCGAACATTACTCTGAACAAAAACCGACATGGATTTGTATTTCGTGCCTCCTGGTTTTACTCCCAGCTTCCGATAATAAAAAAAAAGTTTTACCTCACTTTCAATTCAAGATGGCTGACACATGAATACAGTCTGTTGGACTGATTAGGCCTATGGCAGTCTACATTGGGGAGGCAAGCTTGCAAGTTTCTTGAACGAAAGACATAAATAACTAACAAAATAAATAAAAATAAAGGTAACCGACTGGGACCATCCAAAGTTACGCGCGTTTTGGGTCCCTCCGTTTGCCCTATGTACAATGTCAATGGACAGTGAGGGAGACAAGGCTCACCAAACATGCGCAAATGAAAAGAGGCCTTAGGTTGTTTTCTTATGATGGGCATCGGTATCGAGTTGGTTCTTTGCTCCCTTTTTGCCAGCACATAATGATGCTGATTAACAAAATCTCTCGCGTGATATTTCCACAAAATTAAGTCCAGGACCCATACTGCTTAGCATATTTCTCTGCAGTAAGCAAAAAATATATTTTTAACAAATCGGAAACAGTCGCGAGTGTATGACAATAAGGTTGTGACCTACATTGACTAAGCAGAAGGTCCATGAGCTATGCATATTTCTGTGCTAAGCAGCTATGTGGAATAGGGCTTCTAACTTCCGAGGACCCATTGATCGAGAGCAGGCCACGCGGCCAGTTTGAACAGTAGATAAAGCAGTGGTTGGCTGTGAGTCACCACGCACAGTACACTCTATGCGAGCGAAAATCCACATATGGAGGGGAGTGCTTAGGGGAATGGGAAGTTAACTAATTTGAATGGAATTGATGACTTTTTAAAATTATTTTAAAACTTGTTTTGACTTCGACATTTATGAAAGGGAATATGCGACAGCCTTTTGGTCGGTCCTTACGTTTCTATTTTGAAGTGCCACCATAGCAAACGTATTGTTGCAAACAAAGTCTTGGAAGTCAACTCCTGAACACAAAGTGCCCCAGACCAGTGGTAAATCCAGCTACTCTCCGAGGACATTCCATTTGAACGACCAGTGAAACTATTCTTCATCCTCCCGTCTTAAAAAAAAACCAAGTGAACACACCCACACACACACTGAAGTGTGTATTTGCCTGC
>NW_019091486.1:199840-213914 GCF_001949145.1 Acanthaster planci | reverse complement strand
AGAAACAAACTCTACACACGCAAAAGTGAAACCACTCCCAAGGACCTCATGAATCCACTCCAAAAGCGTGAAAACCACTAAGCATTCCAAAAGAAAATAAAAAATAAAAACAAAAGAAACAAAACGCTCTCAAAATTGAAACCCCTCCAAAGGAGTGAACTCTCAGGTCCTCCAAGGACCCATAATTATGAAGGACAACTCGAAAAAGAGTCAATGTTCCTTGATATGGCTCCTCTTTTAGAGTGGTTTTCACACCTTTGGAGTGGTTTCATCCATTTAAAAGCTGTTTTCACTCTTTTGGAGTGGATTTATCAGGGACCCGCTCTTTGTGAGAATGAGTGTTTCACTCGTTTGCCTTTAGAGAGTACAAAACACAGTTCCTGGTCTAAAGAAGTCCTTACCACGGGTCGTGGTACTGAGTTTGCGAAGGCATTTGCGCAAATAGCCGCCAGGGTTTGTGCTGTTGCTATTGCTGAGTCCAAGCGTCTCCAAGCATTTCTGGACCCGCTCTGTTAGTGTGAAAGTTGTTGAGCCAATCACGATGTAAGTTAAATCGGCCTCTGTCGAATCGGCCTCTGTACAAAAGGGGGAAACGGACAAACATATGTTCGTCACATCATGGTGTAAAAAAAATACACTCATACCAATTGAGGAGTCCGGTTGGCGTAGTGGTTCTTTCATCGCCTTCCACCTCTGCGGTTCGGGTTCGAATCCAGGCTCGGTCCACATGTGGATTGGATTTTCAGTCCCTACGGATTTCGTGGGTTTTACCCAGAATATTCCTCAGGGATTTTCCTCCCACCTTTAAAACTGTAACTGCTTCTCATTGTCTCCCCTGTACAGATCTCTTTAAGCTTCCGGGCTAAGGTGCTCAGGACCCTTAGAGGGAATCCCTTACCACAAATAACTAATAATAATTGCTTTACCGGCTAAGGTAGTGGCTTATGTCCCGAATATCACAATAACCCGATTTGGAAGATTTGTACGTGTTGACGCGAAAGTTTCTCGGGTGGTTGCCGTAATCGTTGAAGAGCCAGATGTTTATTTCCCGGAGACTGTTTCGGAGGGGTTCGCGCGTGTTTCCCCAAATGCAGAAGCTCGGTCTGTTTAGTATTAGCCAGATGGTTATTGCATCCGCGTTTTTGTATGCCGTATGTTGATAAGCCTATGTAGTGTTAAACCTGTGGTGTTATGCCTGCCTGGCCTGGCCATAATGGAAACCAGTGTTTAACCTCTAAATTAGCGCACCTTGGGAAAAGAATACATGTTCAGTAAACAAACACATCTGGATTGGTTTTCAAATTCTGTTAACACTTCATTACTTTCCTGAGTTTCGCCCTAATTCCCATTATTTTGTGACGTGTCACAGCAAAGCCACCCCACAGACAAGCCCGTGCTGGATTAGAGGAATCGAGCACCGGGGGTTGAACAACCTTGCCCCACTAGGTCCTGCCAACTTCAAGCCCCTGGTCTTCCCCTACTAAACCTGCCCGGGGGAGCTTGATCTATCTTCCCATGCGCCGTCGCCCGCTGATCACCTCTTGGCACATCGTTGTGACGCACCGTGCCTATCCGTCCGTATCATCGGGCAAGGGATGCTGTGGAGCCCGGCTCAGCGACCTGGTGGACGTGATTTACAGGGTGTGAAAATCTATTTGATTTATCTCGATCGCTCGACTTCATCTACTTATTTTTTTGTCGCCATGTGTTAAGGACGTCCCAGAAAATTAAAGATGCATACGATGATATGCATTATTTATAAATCGTGCAGAGCTGGGGAGTTGCGTACCAATAAGCATATTGACCATTTTCCTGGACGATTCTTCTACTCTAAAAACCGTTATGGGAAATGCATATTACAATTTTTTTTTTGTACGGCCAGAAAGATTTCATAGTAATGTCAAGGCGATAAACATGTAGTATCTTTGGAGATGTGAATTGTTATTTTCGGGTTAAGGCACAAACTTACACATTTTAAACTGGTATGATTGTGAAAGTCCGTTAATTTCACTGGGAATTATTTCTCATTAACAAATACCTCAGAGAGTTGATACCGATTACTGTTGGTCGAAAGCCCGTCACGTCGGTAGGTTTTAGCACATGATAAAGATAAACACGTTTTCAACGCTCCCCAGCTTCATCGAAATTTTGACCTCTGTTTTATGGACTTCAACTCCCGTGCACGACAATCGTTATTGTCGAGTATAGAATGCTCACCATAACAAAAAAGCTTGCATTTCCCAGTCAAATGTTCACCACAACCGGCTCTGCTGTGTTTTTGCCTCGCATCCCGCAACACTCGCCTCGCGCCAGTTTGCCACATACCGAAATTTTTTTTTCACATCTACCATACGGCTAAAAGATCGCTTCACAACTTATGAAGAAAAATTGACGTATTAAATCGTTGGACTATTTGTTGCAAACTAATGTTTTATTAAAATTCTTGCTCGTTCAAAGAGCTATTTAAAAATACACCAAACTTTATTGGGTTGGTTTTATTCCAGTCTGCTAAGGAGCCGTCTTGGGATCTGGCGCCTGTTTAACTTGCCTTTTTTGGATTGAAACAGAGTAGTTTAGCCCACCTAATGAAAAATTATTCCCTCTTTACACAAGTCCTATTTTTCCGTATCAGTTTTGGACGAGACACAGGAGGGAAATCTGCAAATGTATGGTCATACTACGTTGGAAAACAGGCATGATGGTCACAGGAAATTATGATAAGCCACGATAGGATAAGTGACAAGAAACACTACAGTTTGAGACGTTGGAAAATCAAGAGAGTTCAAGAGAAAACAAAAATTCACAATTAACCACTTGGGACGGGATAGCACTTGCACAATTATAAAAAACATAGGCCTAATAAAGAGAGGACAGGTCTTCCGAGTACGCAGAAACGCAGCAAAGCTAGGTTTCACTGTGAATCACAAGATCAGTACGCAAAGGACTAGAGTTACCAAAGATTCCAACAAAAAACTCTATTCTGTTTCAAAATCCACCGAAGGTGTTTTGTTGGCTCAGTACGTGCAACCCAAATGAGCCGGTTTTAACATCAGGATAAGCAGATAACTGCCCACACGAATCGGAAATCTGCCATTAGGAATTTTCAACCAATCGAGCGTGAGATAACACTGTTGTTCTGAAATTGACAACCTCTATATATACAAAACACTTTGCCGCGTGGTTTCTGTAAAATGGTGTTCCAGATTAACAGGAACAACACAGTTTTGGCCGAAAGATCGTTCATTTGTTGCACAGTGGGCTTCGAAAAGAAAGTTGGTGACTGGTGAACCATGTTGCTTAGACACGTCTCGATATAGCGCCATACGCCTTCGAAGCTGGAAGAAGCAAATGCACAAAAAAACTCAAATCGATTGCTATTGTGGTCTCGTAATTAACACCAAATGTGTCATTGTGTCTAAATGTATTTACACATCAACACGCTTAAATAAATACCAGAACATGTTCAGCTTCTGACTATTAAAACCAGAACACGTTCATAAGGTAAGGCGTTTAAAAGGCATAAAAATATTAACACTTTTGTTTTTACCGTGCATTTAATATCTTTTGCTTTCGTCTGAGACGCCAATCCATTGGAGAATGGTTATTTTACAACAGTGTGTGATTAGCGAGTTTTCTTCAAGCAAATTTACCTTGTGAACAGTACAACTGTTGGTATAATGCATTGAGAATGGCACTTCAAATTTTAGTTGCCTGAAACATTAGCACCGGTCTTCAACAGAGCAAATGAAAATGATCCAAGTGGGCCTACAGTCATTGTCAACAGCAACACCCCATTAACGTTAGACACATATTAAAATGTGTGATACTTCAGCAATGCACTCACCGATGGCGAGACACATAAGCATGGCCACAGCTGCAGCGGCAAAGCTCGCCCGGCGATCCATCCGGAAGGACGGGTGGATACGGTGTCAGTGAGGCCGATCAGGGTCGCAAGGCTGACCGGAGAGAACTCAGCCAAAGTGTCTGAGCATCAAAGGCACCGTCACGGGTGTCGATTTCGGTCCGCGTCCGGGCCCGCCGTATCCCGGGGCAGTCTGGTGCTGAAATGGGCAACCCTCTGGACACACGGCGATATCAGACCAGACCGCAGGGCAAGTTCTCGCATTGAAGAATAATCACCCGAGGAGAGAGGTGTTTCTGCTTCTTACGTGTCCGTGCCCTGTGGTTTCACTAGTCACCAGAGCGGCCCCCTCGGCTTATATGACGGCTGATGTCAGGGTGTTAAGTAGCCTTGTAATGCTCTCCATCATGTCAGCTGACTCCTGCTTCCCAGCCTCCGGGGTCGGTATTTAATTCATAGGACAACGCCGTCGACAATCAATCTTAACACATACTGACAGAGGGTTACAAGTTCTTTCCAGTTTCGTCTTTTTAATATTGCCGTGAAGGTGGGCACCAGACATTCAAGTCGTTCTCCTGTACAAAAACCCAGAGTAGTATGGCGTAAGGATTGTTATTGGCCCTTAAAAGTCACAAACAAGAAATCTGCGGCAATGGGTTTAAAACACCCGCGTAGTGTGACAGGTCTACCTCGGACACAGCGGCAACTACCTTGGGTCGCTGCTCTGCCGCTGTACGCCTACAACGCATAGTGGGAGGAAGTCCGTTTTTCATTTCTTTTGTTTGTTGGGGTGTTTGTTTGTTTTTAATTTTGGGGGTTTTTCTTTTTTTCTTGCCTGAGGAATTGAAGGCACCATTATTTTGGACATTGAACTTCCTCCTGGTGGGATTGAAAAAGAAATATATTTTTGCCCCACCCTTAGCCCAACCCTGACCCTAGAATGCCCTGTGAGGGCGATCTGAATTAAAAAAAAAAATTCTTTTGCGGTCAAAATAGACCTAACACGAATTAATTACGAAAGTGCGCTCGTTTGGTTGTGATAAATCGTGCACCACTCACTTCCATGAGAAAATGGACGTGTACTAGGAAATATAGGTCTGTAACGCTTTGGACCACGTTTAGAAGCATCTAGTTTTTTTTTTCTGATGGCTGTCTAAAGTTTTATTCATTTGCCTAAACATGCACATTCCTTGAGGAATGGAGTGGAAAGTGCTCCGGTATTTAGAACACGATCCCTTTACAACTGCGTCAGATTATCAAAACCTCCGTTACTTTTTTGTTTTGACACTACCTTCAACCCCAACTTTGTCAGCCAGACTTTGGCTTAACGTACCACTGTGACGTGGCAAAGGAAGCACCTATCAATTCCCTGTAGGACTTGTTCTTGCATTTCCCTTTCTTTTTATTGCACGAGATCGATGAATATTCCGGAAGAGCTTTGGTTATTTCCAAAATACAAGGTGAAGTTAAAGCGCCACTAATTCTGTGATCACCAGAGGAACAGAATCGGTTCAAATTTTGGGAGCAGTGTTGGGGATTCGCTTCGCCTCGAAAACTGCCACCGGACGCGACATATTTAGACCATAGTTGGACTATTCCACTGAAACCGCAGGAGGGGGTGAAGAACAAAACAGTCTTGAGGGAGGGAGCAATTTTGAGGGGTCTTAGAATTTGATAACATCTTGAAATAGCCTTTCGTGGCATTCGTTAGGCTTGAGGCCAGACGCTATGGTCCTTGACACTCTTCAGATAGGAAGGGAAAAAAGAACAATACTTCTAAATTGATAACCCTTTCCAATTGGCGAATAAAACAACGAATAAATACCTTTAACCCTAAAGTGGAATATTCTAGCGCTCTAATCCAGCGCTGTCAGCCGGTACCTATCAGAGCAGGAACCCTTGGCTCACACAAAGGCGTCATTTTATTCATACCAAACTTGTACTCGTACAGGCTTTGCCATGTCTCTAAATATTACATTGTAATCGTTTGCATATTTTATTCAGAACGCGGTGTGAGCAGACTCCCTGGCGTATTGTTTGAAAAACTGGCGTTTTGCGGTTCGGTTGCATACGTTGCTGGCGTGCATTCTCAGGCCAGCGTGCCATCAATACTGTCAGCCTTGTCACGAAGTGATGGTCGTTTCGTGAAGAGCTACAAGGAGATGAGCGATCACTTGTAGGAACATCTCAGCGGAAACCCCCTCCCTCGGACAGGCCCGCGACCACGGCCTGCTTAAAAAAAAATTACGAACAGATGAGTATCCCGCCATCAGGCGGTAAAAGGGGACGGGAAACGCGGAAGTTACTTCACCCCCAGTCAAAAACCGTATATATGCCACTCTGAATAGCAAGGAAAAGGCTTATTAGGGTAAGGATGCTAAAAAACGTAAGACTAGAAAGTCTTGTAAATTTGTCAGAAAATGTTTCTGACTGCAGGACATACAAGATATTTTTTCTCTTATACATTCTTATATCAGTTTTCATACAATGCAGAACTTTTGTTTTCATCACTTTATCTGCATTTGTCCGATATGTCACTTAATAAAACAATTCCTGAATGAATGACTTCCTTTGATATGCAACTTGTGCCTATTAAAATAAACAGTAAACGCCACCTTCATCAAATCAAACTGAAACAAAAACACCTGGAAAGAATCTGCAATATTTAGTGAATTTTATGTTTATACTGCCTTGTACGGGTAGGGCCAAGCTCGATCGGTGATGATTAGAGGGCAGTGCTTAGTACTTTTGGGTACATTTCGTGGATGGGTTCCCGTGCAAAATCGGCATTTTTGACAAGATATTCCCCAGCTGGATTAAAGCTTAAAATTGAGTATATTTGGTAGAACGCGTCAGGCTTACTATTCCAGAAAGCGTTTTGTTTTCAGTGGCTCCATTCGATAATAGTATTTATTCAGGAGCTGATGGCGCTTTGCAACGCTAACACAATCTATTATCGTTGATGAAGATTCACGGTAGCGCCCCCTTTTAAACAATGCACACGACAACAAGATTGTGACAAGAGGGCGCTCTCTGGAGCGCTTGCCTCGGACATGAAGCATACGGTGCAAAATACTGACCAAATGCAGTGCTGAAAATAACAAATCGTAAGGAAAAAAAACGCTAACGACATTTTGGATATTGATAGCACTGATTTCCCTGTTAGTTTTTAGTCAATCAAATTAACTTTAATAAAATAAGTGTTGCAAAAGTGCATTATCTGATGACATCATTGCGTTGATCTGCAAACTCTCATTCATTCGTCTTTCAATCAAACCACAATTCATAACTCAACGCATGACGTAATTGCTCGGAATATCGTCCACACCTTTCGGTAATGTTCTATTGCCAGAAAAACGGACAGAGAGACATAAAACAGTTCACTGTGGGAATATAAGCTGTTTGTAAACCACCATCCGGATTTGTGGGGTGAAGTAAGAGAGGAGACGATCTTTAGACACGGCGCAGTAACGCAACATGAGCAATGCCCTGCGTTTCATATCACCTGATGAACTGTGGCTCAAGGTAGCGGTTATCAGCAGGAGCGATGTTTGAAACTGTTTCTTTATATAGCGTTTCTTTATTTATAAATAATACGAAAACATGTATATGAACCCCATCTATTCTATCGACGTGCGGATCACCAAGGTAACAGACCTTTCTTTCGCAGAAATATTCCCGAGTCAAAAATGTACAGGCTCTGACCATTCACCTTTGCCGGATCTTTAACAAACAAAGAAAACGAACACAAGACTGACAGAGTGGACAACCAAAGACGGCCGACTACTTTTTTTTAATTTCAGAAAAGCACTGAATCGAAACCAAATTTAGATATCCGAAATTCAAATATTTGTCATGTGTGGCCAAAAACACTACTTCTTCTCTTGTTTTGCGACATGTTGGGAGGCTGTTATTGATTAACATACGCGTAGACTTTTTTTAATTGGAAATTCTGGAGTCCAGTGCTATCCCCATAGTGTGCCTAGAACTTATCTGTTTCGATGAGGTCACTCAAGGAAGTATTCACAAAGACACCTACGTTAGTAAAACATTAGTTTCAGTTCCGTTCCAAATCGAGGACACGTCCTGCTTTAAAGGTGTACATAACAACACACAGTGCTATTAGGCTGGTTGTTCGCTATTTCCTTTAATTTGGAAGTGTTCTAAACAGAAGCAACATCTTATACATTTCAGATGTAGTAATACATTAACAATTGGCAAAGCTTTGGCCTTTTACAAGTTTTAATTAAGCAGTAAAACAATCAACCAATTTATTCAAGAAAAGCTTGATACAAGTATTTTGTTTTGTACTACGCAGAATTATCTTCAGCTTAGTGTCTTCGTTTAGGGCAGTAGTGTCGAGAGAGACGTCCAACACGCATGAATTAACCACATTTAAAAGATCCATGCAATGAATTCCTCTAAGACACAAGTTTATAGGACTTGATGCTGTTCTTTATCGTGTGAACATTATGGCCGAGTTCGGGCGGCATGTTCCCGTCTGTTCACGAACAGCTCGATTTGTTGTTCGGGGGTCAGCCACTCGAACGCCGGGAACAAACAACCGGTTATCGCTGTAGTTAGTGACAAGCAACACATATGCAACATGGGGCGTCCATGTAGCCGTTATTCGAGAGTTAATGTTTGGATGGGCTGAATTCTTTTCTGTATAAATAGGAAAATTCATTTCTGTGTTACGGAAAATAATTAATGTTAATTTTGCAATACTTCCCATTGTCTCTGGCTTTGGAAGCCATCTCTCTAGTTTTTGCAGCTGTTCAAACATCAAAATCTCACGAGTTTTTCCGTGTGTTCCTGTAAAATCCTGACGAAGAGGTGGTGTGTGATCCTGTTCCGAGAACAGTGTTCTTGAGTCGCGTTCCTGCCGTTCGAGCGCGAGAACTAGAAACCCATGAAAAGAACAGGCCGTCCGAACTCAACCTATGCGACATCTTCGGGGCGTTGGGTGCATTGAAAGATGCCTATCTGAAACCTGCGCTTGTTGGGACAACTGCGGGGCTCTGTTCCTCCGATGTCATTTGCTGATGACATGGGTGCATGGGTTTTTCTATCGGAACAGCAGATAAACCATATTCGCGAAAGACCCAATTTCAGTCGTATTCCTGAACGTATTTTATTTATTTTTAAAACCTTGATTAATGGGATGGTACCAGATGATTTTTTTTGGGAGGGGATGGAATGAAATCATAGACTAGAGTCTGTTTGTTTTTTTTTTAATTGAACGTTTTCAAATGAATACACTACGCTGGGGAATCTGACTGAAATTGGGTCAAAGAGTCTTCCAGTATACTCACTGCCATGTATTGACCAAATTATGATATCCCCCCCCCGAAGAACAGCGAGACATGAACAATGGCAGTAGTTTCTGCGCACGTGTTAGTGCAACATCTAGGTTTTCGACACGGAGCGATAGTAAATTTTTGCTGATTAATATGGCAACTCGCATAACTACAAAAAAGCGAAAATGCACCAAAACACATTTTAAAATAGGAAACTGTCAGTAAGGTCAAGCACACAGATGTATTTGTGATGGCTGTCGTAGAAACTTGCATTGTGTAGGTCCTTGACATTACTACTTGCCTGAATAGAACACCGGCTCAAGAGGTATGTGCAATCAAAGGTAACCAGTCAGCAACGTGTTGTCAGTACCGTTTACAACCAAAAACGTGAATACTTAGAGTATACTCGCGACTTATAATGGGGACTTAATTATCTTGAGTGAAAATATTATGGGGGTACATGAGGACTTGGCTGCACAAAGATTTAGAACGGCTTCGCAGCTTTACTTTGTTATTAAAATACGGGATAGAAAAAAACTGCCTTGGTCTATACCCACAGGCTCTTGATTAATACCAAGTTGATGAAATAAAGGTATAAAAAATCTGACGGTAGAACGTTGGACAAAAACTTCCAAAGCGTTAAATCCGTCATCATTTATGTCATAAGCCGTGAAATACGGAAGCCCAGGGGGGACTCAACGGGAAAAAATATTTCAAAGTGGTACTTCGCCGTCGCCATTGTTTTAGACATGCACCTAAAACCCTTATAACCTTGTCACAAGTGCAAGATTCTTTTGAGAACATGGCCGTTTATAACCACTGTGTACTGGATCTAGCTCACTACATAGTGTGACAGTCGAAGACACTTCGTTCTACCCAGAACATTTTACAAGCAGCCAAAAACTGCAGTAAAGAAAATAACACAGGTTGCATCTGACCCACTTTCCTCAGTTTAATATGTACCACGATTTGGCATGAAGAACACATCTGAGACGACGCAACTGCTGCGAATTTACACCTTGTTTGCGACGGCGTCGAAAAGGAAATCGCCAATGTACAAACCGGACTTGGGATCGAAGGGCCCACCCCAGCAGATAATGAGGGCGTACAACTGCTTCCATTGCCCCGCTCCGGTAACCACGGTGTTGATGGGTAGCTGTCTACCGTTATAAGCGATGATGTTCTCAGGATGGCTCAGCTAAATACCGAGAGAGAGAGAGAGAGAGAGAGAGAGAGAGAGAGAGAGAGTCATTATTTTTGAAACTGCTTTTGTCAAATTTTTAATTCCCCATTTTTGCGCAGCCTCCATTGATCCCAGCCCCCCCCCCCAAAAAAAAAAAAAAAAATCAATGTGCAAATTCCACTGCCATGCCAGAGAACTGGCGCTCATTGGGACGTCATTTTCAGATGATCGTAAATAGGAAATTTTATCAGGTTGAACTGAAACTACGGGTTTTGGAGTGTATTCACATGCATGCCCAGTTAATGAAAAAAAAAGACGTGTATAAGAGGGTGATCGTGATCAGTGCCCAACGTGTATTGGATTACCTCGCATGGGTACTTGTTGCAAATGTACTGAACCCAGGAACTTCTCCCTTCTTTGGCGATGACCGTGCCGATGATGGAGTACTGCGACCCGGTCTCCGGGGTCGGGCAGAAGGTAAAGTTGAGGTGGGCCTCCTGAAGCCTGGGCACCACCTGCGAGGCCGTCAGCGTGATGTACTCTGTCAGGTAGACGGTCTTGCCGTCCCTTAGCTTATACCCCGGAGGCACTCGAGGCAGGGGTTCAGCAGTTGACGTGGGAGCCTTTTGTGCTGATGCAGGCACCTGCTGTCACAAAATCATGGTGAATGTCTTTGCTTTTCAACAGTGAGCCTTATTATGAATGAAAATGATCTTGATAGTAATAATTTTTTAAAAATCCTAGAAGTGTCTGCATCTGCAGATGCCATACTTCCATACTTTAGGCCTCAGACATCGCCGTATAAGGGATGTAGGTTTTTTTTGGGGGGGGTTGTTTTTTTTTTTTTTTAGCAAAACGCATTTCCTGGTCGACTGTTGTTGTTAGTTTGGTCTTGTTTTTTTTTGTCCAGAGGCAACTATGGACAGCGTGGCTTACAATGTCCATTCCCTTCAATGACGCAACGGCAAAGTTGTGTCGTTGTGTTGACTTAAACACATTGGCATTGCTTCACTCAAACTTTAAATAAGAGGAAGTTACTTCCTTTTCCCACTGAAACACCAATCGGGGGGGGGGACGTTGTGACCCCGTGCTTCCGTAGTCCACACCTTGTCAAGAAATCTTTCTTCGATTGATGTTTCGTTTCACGACTGCTTTTTTGGTCGAGGGGCTTCACGCACAGGGACCGCCGGCAAACGGGCCACCGTGTACTACCACAATGCACCAACTCCTGCGTGGTGTAAGTACTACGACATACCAGCACAAGCAAGCTATGCATACAGACACAACGTACATGTACGGCACGTGTATTCAGTGCATATAGAACAGCACATCACGTATACATGATACACGCATCACTTCTAGGTTTAATATCTTTCTTTTTTCGCCCAGTTTTAGAAAATGTGTGTGTGTGTGGGGGGGTTCAGGCTATTTGGTTTCCTGTGTATGAATATTAACGACCTATCTTAGGCCAATTACACATACAATTAAAAACTTTCCAAAAATATGAATGATTCATTGTAGTGGAGCAAACACCAGTTATTGAATAACACGTGACAAAGTGTACATTATAGTAACATGGCGTCCAGTTGCAAAACGATTACCGGTACGAGGGACATTGCTTGTAACACTGTTTTTTTTTTACTTCCAATGTGTTTATAGGTAAGCCAATCAAATCTTGTGGCCAATGGGGACCGAATTGTGACAGCATTCGGATGAAGAATTTGTTGGAGACCCCGAAACAGTAGTACAAAGTGTGCTTTCCACTTTTTTTTTAATTGGGGGAAGTGATTCTTTTATGGATAAACAAAAACCGACAATTATATTTAGGATTTTTCTCCAGGCCGAAATTCTGGATACGCAAAATTAATGATACCCCGTACCAAGCGTACATGGATCAATGTTAGAGCTTTGTCTGACCCCCTGTGGCTGGTCTACGCACGGCGTAAGAGTGAGGGCCTCCTTGGGGAAGGCAGTGCCGAGCTTACTGCATCGCTTACTGGGAAGCAAGAGGAAGTTCGTCTCAGGATTCTCACCTTGTCAATTTTCACTGCGTCAGCGCTAAAGCTCACCTCACTCTGCTGCGTTCTCTCCGCATCCAAGCTGAAACTCACCGCCTCAACGGGCCCCGAGCGCCCTTTGATGTACAAGTCCCCCAAGGACGGCCAGGACTTCACTGTGCAGTACGCCCACGGCGCGCCCTGGTTCATGTTCGTGCAGAGGGCGTCTGCCTCGCCCTGCAAAGCAGAGGAGCTAAGTCATGTCAAGACTGATTTTACGTAGATCTCACGCTCTCACAAAGGGCCCGCCTGTGTCACAAGGATCTCGATTTTGGATTTCGATCACTGATTCCAAAGCTGGTTCACCCTGTCCACCAGGCAGGTGTTGTGTCTGTGAACCAATGTCGGGTCACTGATCCGCTTGAAACAAGCAGGCACTCATACAAAACATTGCGCAAGATGCATGTGTAAAACAGGAAAACCTTGTTTGTAATTTACAATTGAAACTATTTCTGAATTATTTCACCCTTTGCTTGGCTCTGGTAGTCACCTTTCCCAGCTCCATCCCGGTCTTCTCGTCTTTAATACTGAGGATTGATCTCTCCGCACTCGTACTAGGGAAGCGACTGAAGAGCATGCATTTATTCAACTTTGGATATACATCGTCGGCAAGGGATCTCTGGGGATTTCTAAAGGTCCAGGGACACGTTTGCCTGGTCAAGTTGTCTGACAATCCAGTACGACTTAGCTATGCTGGTCAGTAACAATATGGCGATATATACAAGATTCATTGAGTAAATCTGAGCCCAACTCTGAAAGAACGTCTGGATTATTTGTTCAGAAACGCCTGATCAGAGGAAAACGAAAACGGTTTGGATTGGTATAGATGGCTGTCAGCTGACTCTATAGTTGGTGCCTTGCCAACGAGCACAGACGCGATTTTGCGAACTTAAATTAAATATTCACCCTGCCAATTCATAAAAATTGGGAGAATATCAACCTAATTAGCGAATTTCTCTGGAAATGTTTCATGCCTACATTTTTTTTTTCGTAGTTCTCATTCGTCTGAAGTATATAGTGCACCATAGACATTCGCTGCGCACGTTTCTAGCTTCTTACCTTGCTGGGCGAGTCCACAACGTAGTAATAAAGGACACCCTGGTTGAGACGCCAGTAAGGGTTATTGTTCAACACGACTGTGACATTCACAGTGTTCCCCTTCGCTTGGCCGCAGAGGAAACCGATCAGATTCACGGTCGAGTTCTGCGAAAGCGTGGTGACCTCGGTCGTCGTAAACTTGGTCGCCACACGGACGTCGATGGCAGAAACTAAACAATTTGAAACATGTACGGGAGACAAATACCTAAAACACATTGCCGACAAAGCAAATAAATTAAAAGGCTTCACCAACAGCGACAACTACATGTGGCTAGTAACCGCTCCCCATTACACGAACAAATAATCCTCGAACCCCGCTTCCCCGCAACAAAGACCACCCCAAAACAAAAAGGGACATGCCCTGACGTACACACAGTAATGTCGCACCTGTAGTGCAGGCATCATGTGCATTAAAAAAAGTAACGGATACTCATGAGTTTAACGCTCAGAACGAGTTGACAAGTTTGAATGGTCCATTCCAAAAGGTAACACGCTAACCACTTGCATTTGGACTATACCCAGCAAGAAATGAGACCGAGGGGTACCCCCCCAACATGTCCAATCCCTAAACACG
>NW_019091486.1:180005-199736 GCF_001949145.1 Acanthaster planci | reverse complement strand
TGTTCTCTCCGTCTCATACCTTGCTGCATATGATTTGGACCGATTACTGTGATCGGCAAATCATCAGTCAAGTGACGGGGATTTATTCAGATGTTGCATAATTACCTTCTCTCGTCGTGGCATTAGTAAAGTAGCACCCACCGTAATAATGTTTTTCTCACGTATTAAGTACAAATCATTAGACAAGTCCAAATATTTCATTTGGTGTAATTTGTTTTTCTCATATGCATTTTGACAGCGACCTACATCGCTAAATTTGACCGTGTTTAAACGGGTTACTCATGCTAACAACTGTGCTCCTGAGCGAACAAACGGCAGTTATATATAACCCATCAACCATGCTCTTGGTCAAATCAGGAGCCAGCAGGCCCTGAACTGGATAGTTTTAAGCAATCTGATAATAGCCAGCGCCTTTTTTAGGGATTTGAACTAACAGCATTCTAGAAACGGTACTTCCATCTAGAAAAGGTGCCACTTACGTAGCCTGATGATTGGTCCCGAAATGGACAAAGTAATTGTGGAAAATAAGACATACCCCCCCCGACAGGGATTTGCCACTGACTGTAGCCAAGAAAATAGCTTAACCTGTGATGGATAAGACGACTTTCTTGGCCCACTGCAATAAACAAGCCTTTATTAGCCTGCTTGAAGTTTCGTTTCTCAAACAACGTCCCCTGATTATGGGCCAAGAGCAGTACGGTTCTAGTTTCTCATGAGTATGTGTTATGCTCGCTAACACGTACCTAGAGTGGAGATTATGAGGAATAAGGCAAGTTTGTAGGTGTCATACAACCTGGCGACGTCACCTTCTGAAGGATCTAATGCCTTCTGTCCGCAAAATGCTCTTTTAAATTCTAGACACTTAAATGAATTGGTGTAACTACAGACCAACAGATAGCAGCCAACTTACGAAGACCAGCTCACGCGCACAAACAAGCTGAACACTGTCCTGCATTGCGACCTTTCTCTGCAGGAAAGGCGTAATTCTCTATGGAGTGATGCTATTTGGAAGTTCATTTAACTGTAGAATTTTCCTTTTTCCGCAGGTGTATCCAAATGCGAGTATGCGAGATTTTGCTTAACGACAGGTGGCCTGATTGTTTGCACTGCGAAATAGAGATGCGACATTTAGCTAGACGGCTTTTCAGAAAGCAAAGCAAAACGATAATGACAAATTTGTTATTCAAGATGCATGTCGTTTCAGTAATATTTATGTTTTGTCCTGCGTCAGAAAACATACTAGCAACTTTCGATTAAAAACTTGCCAAAATAGTGTTCTAATTAAAGAAGTGAGAAGTTTTTCACTTGATTATTGCCAATTTGATAAGTTTCTACGGTTTTCCTAGTTGTAAATAATATATTGAAAGGAAAGAGTTTCTGACTCGATTAACTACATGCAAAAACTTTAGAAAAATTTAGAAACAAAATCCCCTATAGATGCAAAAGAAATCCTTAAATTAACTACATTATGACCGGCTCTTCGATTTGACTTTAACTTTTCTTACAATAACACGTGACCCACTCTGCAAAAAAGGCCCTTACGTCATGCTCTGCCTCTGTATGTAGCGGACCATTGCAAAATTACGAAATTTTACTGTATCTCGGGAATTAATGGTGTGTGACAGAGGTTAAAAATGTATATATTTAATCCTTATTAAAATGCTTTCCATAGAAGAATTTCACACGAGCGCCGTCTGTGCATATCTGCATCGAATTTAACTTCCCTTCGTGTATTTTGTGTCTTAACTCCTTACTTTCAGTCGTCTGATCGTATTAAGAATTGAAGCTGAAACATACAGCCTCGTTTCAAACCGCGGAAGTGCGCAGATTGACGCTAAAAGCGTCGTATTGGGATCCCTCTGTAGGCATCACTTAAAATCAATTTGTCACACGAGAGCCCAAGGGCCATTTTTGCAGTCAGTCACATATGTACAACACAGATAACTTGTCTGTAACTGTATGACATCAGGCTGGTTTCCTTTAATCCATACCTTGGTAATGTAGAAAGATGTGGTAGTGTAAAATGCTGCCTGATGCATCCGTAGAAATGACCTACTTTTATAATCGTTGTCTCCAAAATGATAGCGTGTCAGACAGGACAAGTTAACAGGGTGTCTAATGCCATTGGTATATTTCGCAGAAGTCAACATTAATCAGTAACAATTTGTTCACTTATTTTGGGGATAGCTGCACACAGCCCACCTTTAAACGTTGAATAGCTATGCTGCACACGCCGTGCGGACGATCAAGTGCTGCGATCTAGAATATTGTGCACGCAACTCGCAAGTATTAAGAGTAACAACCCCGGATGGTTTGTGTACCAGCCAGAAATATCGTTAGCCTAACAATACTTTGCATGTGCCGTACATAATGTACAAATATGAAGTGTTTGTAACCAGAGTTTGAGCAGTGAGTTTAGAGTATGTGCATTTTCTCTATAACCCCCCCCCCTTGAACTGTTGTAGAGCACTTTTCAGGGCATAACTTCAACATGTATACAGCATTAACAGATTCTTACAAAACAACTTAGAATGGAACTGCGTGTACTGCCAAGACAATGCTTTGTGAGACAGAACACAGGAGGAAACCAACAAACAGGAAAAAGAAACCTACGTGACATAAAGGGACATGCCTCAGCTGCAGCACAATGTAAGCGACATGAAAAACAAATCAGAAATGGCTGGATACAACTAGTGCATCGGTAGCCCACCAGATACAGACTACACACATCCGGTAAGATAGACATGGACTTAAGTTAAGACGCACTGCCTCTATCATGTTCACGGGCTGCATACCACATCGATAAGCACTTATTTATGGTGCATACTTTTGGGTTATAGACAAAATGATATGCCAGTTCAGTAGACCTGCCCTTGTGGTAGGGTTATCTTCTTAATCCCAACTTTCAGTTTTGTCGTTTTACTTACCGACAGCGAGCAACGCTGAGACACACATCAGAAGCATCGCGACGTGCCTCATGGTGAAACGATCGACTGTAACGTTAAGTAGACGATATATGCTTCGCTTTTGCGAGTTTAATGTGCAGATGCAGGATCGGCCCTCTTTTTTGAGCAGTCGATGTATCCAAGGAAGTGTTTGCTTGACGAAATCGTCCCTTACACTGGCTCGCCGACAAACCACGCAAGCTGCTTTTCACCCCTCGTCAGCTGAGCGCGGCACTACCCTGGATTTCCTGGAGCAGCTCGGGTAATCCCGTCCTTGCGCAATGAGGTCGGAACATTCCAGAACAGACGGAAATTCCCCCCGTCTTGGGGAACTTTCATTCAATTGTAACTCAAGACCATTACCAGTTGGAATTGATGCAGCTGTAATTTCCTGTTGTAAGGAGACACCGGGGGCATTGTTAAGGATAAAGATGTTCGTCTTTCCTGCAGAAGTTTACATCAAAATGGAACATTTGAAGGATTGTTCCCTTTGTTTTCCCTTTCGGAGTGCTGTTGAAGAAACATTGTTCTTTGAAAGTCCACAAAGTCTTCACCATCAGCTTTATTTTCTTTCTCACCACGAAAAAGTGGGGGAGTGGTGATTCCACACCTCCCCCGGTCAAAAAGGGGAGGAGAGGTGAATTATTAGCCCACTTCTCTGGTCAATATGCTCCCTTCCACCACCCACTCCTGGTTTGCACATCCGTGATTGAGTTAAAAAAGCTTTTAGAACAAGATTTTAAGTCTCAAGGAGATATTCGCTAAGCAGCTGATAACTTTAGCAATCTGGAGTTTTTGCATTATACCTGAGTTTCCTTTAACCAGCATTATGCATTGTCTCCCGTGAGTGGCGAGGCATAACAGCAAGAAAACAGCGTGGGCGGATTTCCTGATCCATTGTAAAAGCATCGAGGAAGGATACAGAAGGAATTTGAACTGCCCAGGCTATAACATCTGGCCAAATACCGCTTTCTGGCATGACCGGTATGTCCATAGCCAGAGTGCAGCGCTCGCCTGCCACCCACCACCTGTTTTGCAACGATAAGATCCCTTTGTATCCCATGATCGTCGCCGCAATTTTTCGTTAGTAATCTGCATCCCCGAAACGTTGTCTACTGCAGTATAGGAAGTTGGATATTCATGCCATCGTTGGCGCTTGCTATGATCCGACAACATCATCAAATGTCGTGTTTGCGCAGTCGCTTTTATTAGGCTGTGTACCCAAAGTGTTCATGTGCAGTTGTTGCTCTTATCGAACGCTTTCTTCTGGGCTTCTTTTAGGAATAAATAGCCAAGCTGTTTGTAGATTTCGTGTTTTGTTTGAATCAATTTTATTATGGCATTTGTACAAAGGCGTATTTTATGAGATTTCACGATCACTCTCTGTGATGAAATAGCGTGTTTTGTTCTTAATGAATTAAGCTTTCCGGTAGTAGTGAACATTTTGATGGCCAGTCTTAGCCAAATTCGTTCCAAGTCTTTGACACTGATTTATATTGGACGGAGGAGACTAGAATTACAAACTTTGCATGGATAATGAAACAGTGTGTCAAAATTTAAAAAGTTTATTTATGATGGCAAAAGTAGGTCTAATATCAGGAATTTTTCTCTCTCTTTTTCTTGGTCACATCGACAGTTTGTATTTAATTGCAAGCAAAAAAATACAAGTATTGCCAGAGTATTACTGGCTCCACTTGTCCAGCTAGGATGCAGGCTGCGATAAGGCATTTTTGGAATGTTTTCTATTATTCGTCAAACTCGGCGGCGACCACCATTGGACGATTTGAAGTGCCTGAGTTACTACTCCTGTGTCCTTCCTCCATGATAAAAGCCACCTCTCTACTCACTCTGGGTACTCAGACTTCAGAAAAACCCCGAAATTGACCAGCTCATGAGGCTGTTCTGGTAGGGAACATCGTGATGGGGGATATTGTACACGAACTTTATGTGGTTGCAAGTGGGTGCGTTGTAACATTGATGCGACGTGCGTCACAAAAACCTTGAACGGGAGGGTCCGCTGCACTTAGGAAACCATATTGGGCATACGCTTTTACGGTTTTTAGTCTTAGCGCCACTGGATTGCAGAAGTTTTAAAAAAATGAAACCCCACAATGGGATGGACAGCTCTCAGCTGTTCGAAAAATGTCTTCTGCAATTAGAGTCTGATTTTATTTCAAACAGTTTTTTTTTTAAATCGAAAATAGCTAAGGCTTTTTTTCCCCTTTTTTTTTTACTCATTCCAAAAGCAAACGAGTGAAAACAATAATGCTGGAAAGATTACTCTAATCTTTGACAAAGGGTCTTGCAGTATGAGGCCTGAAATAAGCCCACCCTTGTGTTCCCACGCCAAATCGCGAATTCAACCGAAGCAAAAGAGAGAACCAAACAGAATTCAAGCAGGCTGAACCTACCTGAATCCAAAGTAAAAATAGACGACGAAGTATATCATAGTCACCGCCACCAACGGGGAGAAAAATCATTTGCTATCATATTGATGTTTTCCTCAATTGGTAATTAAGGAAATGCGTCAAGTGTAGTGACATAAATCTGTGTTGAAAATTGGGGGTGGGGATGCGGAAAGGTGGGGGTGACTTTCCCGGCCATGGGAATTTGAAAAGTGGAGGGGGGAGGCACCATGTACACTATATAGGAGGCAATGTTCTTTTTAAAGATGAACATCTGTAATGTGAACCAAATTCATGCAGAATCCTACATCAGAATTGCACAGTTATGGCTTTTGAAACTGCTTCCCCCTTTAGTGATATTGCAAGTATAGTTGTTGGGAAATGCCGAAATTTCTTCAGTCTTCTTTGATTTTTGTTGCTCATCACAACAAGTATTAAGGGGATGATTCAATAGCCCCCTCACCTCCACAAATGTGCGTTGGTGTATGACCCACATCCACCAGGATTAACGTCCATGGTCTAGTGGGTTTGTTGGGGGTGGACCTGATTCCCCCCCCCAAAAAAAAAGGCTCATTATTCTTATCCCTCCAGTTGCGTCACAGAGGACTGGGGTCTACGGCTATCCGTCCTGAGCAGAAGCACCTCCTCATCAGTTGAAAAGAGCCATGTCGGTCGGGAGTGTTCATGTTGTTGGTGAAAAGCGACATGACTGCAAAGCTTGTGTTTATTAATCGTTCGTGAACCAGTTGTGCGCAGTCGCTACCAAAAGGAGCTTCTGTTGCTGGGGAAATTGCGCCCTCTCTTTGTCCATCCGTGGGCCCATATTGGAGCTATTAGTTTAAAATGAGTCCATGCATACTGTACCCCCCCAGCTTCCCACCACTTTCAGAGGGCGTCATTAGTTGTATTCCACTGTGAACACGCATCCAAGGGATGGGGTACCACACGCGTATAGACAGGTCATGAGCGTACTCCTCAGTTTACTATAGGCAGCAAACAGGGTCCCCTCTGCTTAATTAATTGTTTTAGGCGTCGGTTGATGCCCTCTATTTTTATTATGCTAATAATGACTTGCATATTAAATAAGGAAAACATTGTCGTGAGGTTTGCAAATGGAACCTTAAGCTTGCAGCTGTTTGCCCAAATTGAGGACATTTTTGCTTCCACTTAAAATGTCTTTCTCCAAAGTGATTTGTTTGTCTTACTGCATAAGTGCCATTGAGCAGTAATTGTTCACGATTATTTCTAAAATGCATTCCAAAGTTTTCCCCTGAAAAACAGTTCCCTCCAGAAGTTTCTAAACTATTTTTTTTAATATGCACTTCCGAATAAAGATCAAAGCTGAAGGAATCTACTTAGTTATCATTATTTAAAGTCGCACAACTTTTTAAATTTTGATTTTTGAAATTCATTAATTATTTTATTTATCCCCGCCGCCAAGCATGTCTGATGTTACCTTGAGACAAAACATGGAGAACAACAGGATGTTAAAAGTAAGGTTGGTTGTTAAGAAAATGAGTTACTAACATACGACATGTTGATAAGTGAATACATACTAGCTACCAATCATTTCATTTCATTTCATTCAACTTTATTATAGGAGCCATTTTTGTAAACATGTTGCTTTTTTATTATTATAGCAGCAGCGGTGAAAGAATAGGCCGGACATGAAGAGTTGCAGACAGGGGGGAGTTTGCGAACACTGTAAACAAATATAAGTCATTTTGACTGATAAAAGTTAGTCCAGCTGTATGTCTGACATAAAAGGTCAATGACTAATTCAAATTAATCAGACAGTCCAATGACTAGCATTTATTTGTAGAAGAAAATTCACATATTAGTCAAATTTGATCAAGGTCAGTCACTGTCGACTAAATACCAGTCCTGTTCTGATTTTACAAATTACTGAGATCCGACCTACCTGTTTGTCATTTTGAGCACAAAATGACGAACTTTGGTTTACAATGAAGAAGCAGAGACATAGTGTTCAGCACTGTATGCGGTGGTATGTCCGCTGAGCAAAATGTCATGCGCATATCCAGACGTACATAATGCAAGTGTATGAGCCAATAAGTGTGCAGCCTGCAAGTAGGCCAGAGATATGTCCACCTAGCTCACTAATAAAAATCACACACCCAAAGTATTCTGTATTAGAGGGTTCTCAGAGCCATAGAATAGGGGAGTTGAAAAAAACATGGCACCAAGCCTCTAGCCTAGACTTAGGACTTCTATTTCGGAATAATGTGGATGTAATTAGCTGCGAAAGTAGCACTATTTAGCCGTTTTCGAGAGGGATGAAGTTTCAAAATGGCCACTTTTCTGAGCAGGGGAAATCTCACTTAGTTTTGGGGTAGTCTGCTTTGGCTGAAGAATTCTCAAAAATGCATTATCCAGCCTACTAAAACTTGGAAGGAAAATTAAGTGGACATATCGAACATCATCTTTCTGTCCAGCCTGGACAGCTGTGACAGTTGTAAGTATTTCTAACATAATTTTAAAGTGTTGGAATTTATCACTGGTGTCTGTTGGAATGTATTTATAAGGGTGCACCCCCAGGCAGGGCATACCGTGTGATACCAACACCATTTCAAGCAGGGAACCAGTCGCAGACAGTGGAGGCCACAACACCGTATTGTTTAGGCTGGTAACCCCAATTTCGTGGGCAGTTTTCGTCTGTGCCTATTGTAGCTCATTGAAGCTGGGCTTAGGCTGTTGAGAGGCTAACCGTGTACCCATATTTACCGTAATGATGTGTTTTAACCCTAAACGAGCCAAGGTGAAATCTGCCGACATTACGATATTGTCACTATGTGCTCAACCTTTGGGAGGTTTTCACCAGTATTGCCAGGATGACAATCGGGAAACTGATTTCGTGAAAACCTTTCTTTTTTTTCTTTATTGAGACGGGTCAGCCAAACTGCTATAACTTTTGCCGGTCATGACAACAAGATTCCCACATCGAATTGGTTTGAAACTGCACATATACACTAGCCAAACATGTAAGCTTGTGTTAATATGAGTCGGCATGAGGCAGCCCATAATCCAACCCATCTCTCTACGGCTGTGAGATGGGTCCTACAAGAACATCCTTTGATGTCAACAATGGGTAATGTGAAGGCACATGCACACAGAAAATGCAGAAACTGTTAGGTGACACCATCACAGTCGGCAGGTGAAATGAAACTTGATTCGATACGAAAACAGAGTTGCTCCAAGTGAGTTGCTCTAGCTAATATTTGCTCTCTGCTCAGTGGCGAGAGCAAAAAAGCCAAAATCCGTTACAAGGATTAATGGTCGGATAAATGGACGAGGACTGAAGTACAGTAATCAAGCCACCAATTGCTGTTCTTGAGTTGCGCAATTTTACTCGTTACTACATGCACACAATCATTTTCACTCGAGTTATGCTGCTTGAAATGGTTCTACTGAATTATTCGCCTCATAAGTGTTCTACTGACTTATTCGCCGAGAGAGCGACTTTCATTCGAGAAGGGTTTTAACACATTGCTCTGTCTCGTTACTCCAGCAGGATTTGTGGGCCTGACGTTGCTATTCGCTGTAGCTTCAGAAACCTTTACACTTTGATTGCCACCGCGGTAAATTCGAATTGGCCAACGTAGGAATGAGACTTGGGATCATAAGGCCCATCGAAGCAGACAACGAGGGCGTACAACTGCTTCCATTGCCCCCATGCGGTAACCACGGTGTTGATGGGTAGCGGTGTGTTGTTACAACCGATGATGTTCTCAGGATGACTCAACCGATTATTTAAAAAGATGGGGGAAAAGTATTTTGGTTGTAAACGCAAAAACAGACGATGCAAGACCGTTTGAAATACGCAAAAGGCCCGCACATTGCTCCGTCATATAAGGATTTATTGGTCTGTATTGTATGTGACACCATTCAAGAGAAGTGTCGCCAAACACAAAAATCTTCAATTGATGATTTTGTAAATTAAGTCTTAAAGTAGAATAGATAACCAGACTGTGGGGGTATGGAAACAGAATAAAAGAGAATCTCAAAGTTTGGGTTCAAATATTTTCAGTCACTGTGTGCTATCCACACACTCGGACTCATGCGAAACCGCGTGATTTCTGCGGCTTGGAAAGATAAGGGGGAAAACTTACCTCAAACGGGTATTTGTCACAGATGCACTGGCTCCAAGTACTTTTCATGTCCATACTAATGACCCTGGCCTCGATGACGTACCGCGACCCATCCGTGGGGTCGGACAAAAGGTGAAGTTGAGATGGGCCTTCTGAAGCCGGGGTATGGCTTGCGGGCCCATCAGTGTGACGAACTCTGCCAGGTAAATGACCTGGCCTTCTTTGGTCTCTTGTCCAGGAGGCAATCTCGGCACACGATTAGCTGTGGGCGGCTTCAGTGGCGAAAACACCTGTTTTTGTTACAGTGTTATCGTTAGAGAGATTTCCATAGGAACGGTTACACGTGCCCATGGCTTGTGGCCTTTACCAAAGACAAGGAAATGACATTCTTTCAGGGTGTTGGGCACATGAGATCAACCTCGATTTCTTGTTTTAAATTTACTTTGATTATTAATTTCAGCCTTTGAAATGTATTCTGCTAGGATTGAACCGTCTTTGTTTGAAAGTTACATAAAGTTAACTAATATTGATTATTCCGGGCTTCTCCGTGAGATAATTTCCTGTTTGAGCCCTCAAGATCGCTGTTTTAGTTGGTATTGATTTTTCTGCTGTTTCAAAATAATAGGTTGTAATATTTTGCAGAATTCCCAAAAGAAAGTAAAAACGAGAAAAATACATAAATGACTAATAAGGATCAATTATACCAAGATAATAAGAAACAAAATGACCAAAGGTCACTTGCAGTAAACAAACAAATTCGTTCGGTGCCACTAATGATCAAGGAATTTACCATATGAAGCAAGATATGAGACGGGAGAACATCCCCCGCTCTGTGGTGGTGTAATTGATTCACTGGAATCTGAGGAATTCTTTGTGGACATCTTGGGTGATGTGTTAATAATAGTCTTGATTGCAACAAAGTGCGTCAAACGATGTCATGTCCAGTTTTAAACAGAAGAGCCAACACTGTACGGCGAATGTATACTTTGACTCTCATAAGTGAACATCTCAACCCCTTTTGCAGTTTCCCCTTACTCGTGAAAATGTGAGAGAGAAAAAAGAAATAATTGTACGCCCCACGCCCTCAAGACCCTCACCTTCCTGGTTCGCTCTCCACCAACGCCTGGATTCACCTCACGTTTTGTGTAACTCGTGCCAATAACACTGAATGCCACCGCATCTGCAAGTCCACTGTGAACAGTGATGTACAAATCACCCACAGACGGCCACGATTTCACATTGCAGGAGGGCCCTGGCACACCCTGGTGAAGGTTGGTGCAGAGGGCGTCCGCCTCACCCTGCAGATATTTTGTAAGTGAATCAACAACATGCCTTATATTCGGGTTTAACAGATACTTTTTGGCCTGAACCCATTGCACATCAAAATCAGTTGCACATATGTAAATAAATCGGCACATTGTGGGTAGATATGTTCAGGGTTTGCAGAGGAGGCACATTTTATTTTGCCTAAAGGGACAATGTATGGAAATATTTTATCATTTTTTCTAAAAGCCTTGAAATTACAACTCTCGGTTTCAATTAATCAGAATTACTGCTTGACTAATTTAACCCAGATTTTTGAGCTTCTCTTTTTTATGCTAATGGCTATTGCATATTCCTGTCCAAAACTATGATGTCATCAAAAGCGCTGAACCTCAACGCTTTACTGGTTTGTGCATAGACAACATCTAGATTTATTTCTTTTAGCAAAATATCGTTGTGTAAGTATATATGGCAATAAGCCAGTGAAGAACCTTTTCTGCAGAATGTTTTCACTGAGCGATATTGGAGTTCACAATCTGAGCATGAATACCTGTCAACTGGCAAATGTGCCCTCACTTGTCTGCACAGGTTTGGTAAGTTTTGGATGTCTAAAAGTCACACGACCCAACTACCCACCGTTACCTATAAAAGGGCCTTGCTAGGTCTTGCCCACAAAACATGGCATGTTATAAGTACGTTAGTATCCTAGGATCGTAGCACGGACTACGTTCGCCACACTTGTAAGCATGGCATGAAAAGCGCCCTCACTTGCCACCCAACAGAGAGCCACCGCTGCGGTGCACAAGCTAAAACTGGTCTAAAGGTATCTTTCTCAAACAAGATTTACATAATGGAAAAGAGCAAATACACACCAAAAAAGATTCTAAGTAAATACATTACATGGTTCCTTTAAGAATTTTTTTGGGGGGTCAAACTGGGGTTACTGTCAGGATCCGGGGCTCGGTTCACTCTATCGCGATAGGCAGACGCCAGTCGCTTGGGTTTGATCTCGGGAGTTCAATTTAATTTAGATAATACCTATAAAAAAAAACATCTACTGCAAACTGCGTATGCCCATGTTACGTCTACTGCCCAGGTTAGCAGCCACTTACCTTACTGGGTGAATCCACGACATAGTAATACAGAACCCCCAATGATGGATTCCAGTCAGGGTTGTGGGGTAGCTCCAATGAGACGTTCACATGGTTCCCCCGGGCTTGGCCGCACAGGTAACCGATCAACTTTACTGTTGAGCTGTGCGAAATTGTGGCGACCTCAGTCGTCACGAAGTTGGTAAACACGGGGATGTCAATGGCAGAAACTATGTGAATTAGGAAACAAGGTATATGCACATAAAAACATAGTGCCCACTTTAAACAGTCATGAGTAACTTACATTTACCTTACACAAACTCTTATCTTGTTTCTTTTATTTTTTACGTCAGTTTAGACCACATGCGCCAGCAGGAGCTAGAGCATCGATCGTCTCAAACGGAACAGCAATCATTCCATCCTTGTTAGCCTATCGTTAATGCACACACAATGTGCGCGCAAAGACATTGCAGAGTATCGGTGGCAGGAGTTCTGTACGACCGTTTATGAAACTGATCAGGAATGAAAAGCAGAAAAAAATACGGATACAAAACGGACTGATTCTTGCTGAACAGTATATTTCCCTAGAGCATCATCTCGCCGACAAATTGGAGTGAAGCGAGACTTTTTCATAACCTTAATTCCTCCTATTCTTCCCTGTTAATTCCCTTGTCTTTCATTCCTGCATACCTTTCACCTGTCCCCCGTCTTTGTCCCACTCGTGACACCCATAGGTACGAACTTACACTATTTTGTTTCACTTACCGACAGTGAGAAGCGTCGCAACATATATCGGGAGCCTCATAGCTTGCCGCATGGTGAAGCCCCTGCCTTCGAAATCGAAGCGACGTGCGGTCTATGTGTATGCAAGCAGAGACCGTAGTTCTCGTAAAAGGACTGCCTGTGTTTTTAAAAGGGTAGTTGCAGATAAAGGTTTATTCATTTCGTTTGTTTGTTTGTTTGTTTGTCAGAGGATTTAACAGGGTGTTTTGTTGTTGTTGTTGTTGTTGTTGTTGTTGTTGTTGTTCTTGTTGTAGTTTTATTGGGGGGTGATAGCAAAAATGCACAGTAAACGGGGACACGACACAGCGTACTCACTTCATGAAATCTTCCCGCAAACTGCCTCACAGCCAACCGCACTGGCGCTCTATAACGAAAACTCTCGCAGGTTTACAGCAGTACCCTGGATTTCCTGTTTGATCTTTGAAACGACTATTCTTCCTTATAGTGACAGAAAGGCATTGTGAGCAAAGTGGCTTGGGATGTTCCGTCGTTGCGCAACGCGGGGTCGTGAGTTTCCAGAACCGTACGCGGAAATTCCCGCTGAAGTACAGTGGTTGGGAACCACCAGCTGAAAATGGTGCGGCTGTCAGTGAACCTTCTGCTGTAGGGAAAGAGTTGGAATATTTGCAAAACGTGTCAAAGTTGACAAATGATGTTAAGTCTGCGTTTTGGCGACAATCAATCTGCATAACTGTTTTGAATCTTATTGCTATAAATTTAAGATTACCATCGACATGTACATGGCAAATGGCCAAATATTCTATGGCGTCGATAAAAAAAGCTGAAGAATGTGCGTGTGAACGCTGGGCCACCCCAGTTAAGACGTCTAATCGGATTAGTCTATACTTGCATCATCTGGTCCCTGCTTTCCGTTCGCGCTTTTCTCTTAAGGCTCGTGTTAGCAAGTGAACCCCTACTGTTCATGGGCCATCCCGCTCGGCCTTAAACTGGGAACTGATACAGCGCACAACTTCTCTCTTTTGGGGGGTGGGGTGCATACGGGCTAGATAAAAACAAGGGGGGGGGGGTAAAATAGCGGCCACGGTCGCCCGCTCGCTAACAGAAACAAAACAAGCAAATCAATACAGACTTCGGTCAAGGCTAACCACGAGTCATGGGGCTATTAGGTTGCAACAAATACTGACGGAGGTGCTTTACCGTAAAATCTCCAAGCAAAATGTCGCATGCTGACTTAGAAAAGCTTTAAGTACCAATGTTCACGGACGCACCTGATTCAGCAACCTGTAATTAAACTAATTCCAGTAACTTATGTCATACATGGTTTCGCCTTAAGTAACAATTACTTGTTTTTCCATGAACGGACAGGCTTCACTGTACAACAAATGCACTGTACAGTTTCATTTGACGTCCGCTCCCAGTCCATGAGAACTGCTTACTTCACGCTGCTTATAATGGTTTAGTAGTTGGAAAATGACTGTTGAAATGCCTTTTGAGAACCCCCGAACGAGCCCAGCAAGGACGTGAATAGCAGCAGAGATTCCTGAAAGGATTCCGATCAGTGCCAAGGTTATATGGTTTCGGTAACTTCAAAGCAGCACCAAGGTTGAGACCCGATCCGACCACCTACTGTTGTTAACATACCAGGCTTGCAAGAGACCTGATGTTCCTGATGTTCGGTTCGGGCACGTATCATCAACTCTCTTTCCAGTATTTATGGGTTTTTTGAAGATCCGTCTCATCAATCTGAATTGCAAAATCATTTGTCTAGTCATGTAGAAAACCAGTTTTCATTTCTCGCTAAATTAAGTTTACTATAACATCAAAAGCGGCTAGGTTACAGAATTTAAACAGCTCGACAATCGTCGCACACTGATTTTTCTTAAAACCACCCCTTGGCTTTGCAACAGATGACAGGTTCGTTGACATTATTCTAAAGATGTCCAAGAAAATTTAGCAACTGCCCGTAATGCAAACACAAAAGGGACAATGAATAAATACACACAGATAACCAAGTTCGTTTGCATTGACATATATTTGGAACCGTCTGCGTAAAATGGTTTTTGTTTTCATTTATGACAATTAAGTTCTTATAATTCCATAGCTGCAGCAGTAGGGAAGAGTTTTGGTAGAGAGGTAGAAACTGACAGTGATCACAGAGAATTGTGGGCCTTGTCTGAGGGAAGCTTTCATTTTCAGGCTGGTCTGCGGAGACGCCACGACAGCGTGTGACACCCGACTAACGCATCCATCTTGAGATTGGAGCGCGGGTCGCTTTTTGAAATAACGTCATACGATGGTAAAAAAACAAATAAAAAAATAACCGGCTGCTGAACCGCAGTACCACCAGAATAATGGCTTCTATTAGATTTTTTCACTAATAAATTCATAATTATGCACGCTTGAGCACACACGGCCTTTGCGGCAAGAAATGCGAGCGGGCCATTAAAAACGTACAGGGGTACGATTTTGATAATTTTCTCCCAGGATTCCTTTCTTTGTTTATTTTTTTCTTCAGAAAACTCCATTAAATCGTTTTTGCTATAAAACAGCACAAAGGGAGACCAGGTTAGTTACAGCAATCTCGTGCGCACAGGACAATTCAAGATAGTAAAGTCTAGGCTGTAGTAGGCTACTAAAAATCTGGCTTAGATTAGAAACTAATAGCAAAAACGATTAAATGGATTTTCCTCAGAAAAAAAAAGCTGTGAGCATGCGTGCATAATTATGAATTTATCAGTGAAAATGTCTATACGGCTCACTGGTTTTGGCTGCATACGAATCTATTGTTTAGAGCTAGGTCCTCTGGAGTTTCGAAGAGATGCGCATTCAATAGACCAATACCAGGGGTTCTTTTTTTGTCAGTAGCACGTTTCAGACATGGCCGTAGCCTCTTATCTCATTGTTACTTAATCAGGCTTCCAAGACGAACACACAATTGAGTTTACGCAGACCCAAAACTGCCAAACAAGAAAAATTAAATGCAAAACAACTTTAAAAGATTACCAAACTTAGCCAGGTAGCAATTTAGTATACACACAATATTGGATTTTGGCTGGTGACCTGCCTTTTCTTTTGAGGTGTTTTCTGTGCAATAACTTTTCAGAAGCAGATGCACATGGAAGTTACCAATGAAGCGCAAAACTGTAGGTTAATAAAAAGCACCCGGAAGGTCGAGGTTGTCGATTAAAAACTATAGCTCGACCAAGTAAAGGCCATCGCTCCAATTGATAGGCGCTCACTAATCGCTTAATTCTTTCGCATTGAGCAAAATGAGGAAATTAAAAATAATATGCCGCAGGCACAGAGCCATAAAGGTAACTGGGGAACTGAAATTCTGAGTAAATGAAATATCGAAATGAAAAAGGAAAAAAAAAAACGAAGACCTTTACGACGTTGTGCAAGAGTTTGATTATTAGTTTTCCTGAATTAATTACATTTTGTCAAAGTGCGTTTCATGATAATCTCACTCCGATCTCTTTGTTTAGCAGTGGGAGACGTCCAGATGCTTGTTGGGGGTAAAACAAAACGGTCTCACGTGACCGTGTTACTGTCGTGTGCTCGAACTAAGGTGCACATGCTCAGACCGAAACACGCTGTTTTAGACTGGTGTGGTAAGACCAGCACGAAATGAATGCATGTTTATGATCGGCTGTCCAATGTTTCTGTCTCAAAGACACGGAAGTTGGAAGGGTACTACAATGTAAAACTGGCCAACACTATCTCGTGCAGCAATCAAGCGTCTTAAACGTCTCCCGTGCCATTCGATAAAAGGAAATGTAACTTCCTTGCATACCTTTGTTTTAGTTTTGATTTCAAAGGAGTCATAGGTTTCAAAGAATTCTGTTAATTAGTTACGAGGAAACGGAAGTGATTAAAAACACTTCCGACAGAACTAAAAATCACTTGCAGTAATTACAGTAAAAGGTTTTCGTTTAACAATCCCAGCGAGTCGTTCAAAATTGTGTCCTCCAAATCATATTCGAAATACTAATGAATATAACTTGATAAAGGTGGTGTCGTTCAGCGTCTTGTTAGCTTTATCGGCGTCGGAATGTCTGTTTTCACTACTGGCGGTTTGCAACCGCATTGAACTGGAAATGGCCCGTGTACAGGCCAGTCTTGTTGTCGTAAGGCCCACCCCAGCAAACAACGAGGGCGTACATCTGCGTCCACTGCCCTCCTGCGGTAATCACGGTGTTGCTGGGTAGCTGTCTGCCGTTAAAAGCGACGATGTTGGTGGGATGACTCAGCTATGCAGACGATTAGTATTTTTTTTTTCAAGAAAGGAGAGAAAAGAATTGAAAACAAGTCATCATTTAAGCGCAATTATATAGAGTAGCGTCGTCGATGCTGATATTTTTTGAAGGCACACAATGGTCGTCATGGCTCAGTGTGACGCAAAACTGTCGGAAACGGGGGCGTGATCTCGATGAGGTTCTGTCCAGGCCCGAAAGATAAATAAAAGTAAACAAGCGATGGCAGTGCTAATACATGCATGTTTTTGGATGCCTGAAAGAAAGTTGTTCGGGGATTGGGCCAAAAAAAAAGGTCAAATGGATTGAAATATCAATCACTTTGCGGACATGTTGCCTCTAGAGTTTACGTGAGTCATCTAACTGAACTGAAAGGAACAAAAGCGAGATTTTGTTATTTTTGCTCAGAAAAAGGACGTCAGCATTTGGTTTACTCTGTCAGGTGATATCACCGTGTCTTTTGTTCATAAACACCAACCACTTCTCTGAGCGGCCAAAGTTTGAAAAGAAAATGGCCCTTTGTTGGGAACACTTTCTGCATGAAGTTAGTGAAAATGAACACTTATTTATGCAGTGTTGCTAAATGGTAGTCTTTTGCCCGCAAAATACTTCCGTGAGATTACTTTGTAATATTTTTTCTTTTTATAGATGTACTCCTGGCAAGCCATAGTTTTGTTTACTGTCGGCCAACAAGTTTGTTGTTATAATAAGTCAAGAAATCAAAATCGTCGCAACTAGACCAGAGATATTGGAACTGCTGATCAAAAATGACGTAACCATAAGTTTAAAACAATAGCAAAAACAGAGAATACGGGGATGGCCAATGCAATGACTAAACGTTTCATTATTGGGGATCTGAGGCGAAGGGGGGGGCGGGGAATCCATGCCCCCTCCTTCAGTTATGTTAGTATTCATAAAAGTATGAACCTATGTACTGAACGGTGTCAGGCTTGTTATGAAACGAGATTGTACTAAATAGTGCCAGGGATTAATATCCCCACCGCCCCAAATTACTTTGCAGCCCTATATTACACACAAACAAGTAAAAATAATAGTTTCATTCACTCTCCGATGTCCGACAATGTCATTAAAAACAAAAGAAATCAAACAAAAAGAATCACCTCCCCCCAAAAAACCTGTGCATTGAAGACCGTGGACCTCACTTTGTGATCTCGTGTGGGTGCGCGTTGCATGGCAACGTGTAGAAAATCATGGCGCCCTGCTCTTGGGCTAACTTGGGGTGATAATGCCGCCTTCGGTTTAAGTTGCGTCCTGTAGTCGTCACGTTTGATGCGTGTTTTTGTACACATCTTTCCTCTAACACGTAACCCTCCAGGCAAGACCATGCGTGAACACGAACTGCCAATCTAGTCTTTTTATTCCATTCTATGACCGGTTGTAATGCTTGCGTGCTACCGCTCCACCAGCCTAGTGCCGGCGTAACGACAACCTCTCTTTTTCTCTGTCTACATTTTGTAATAAATCAGCATACCTCACACGGATACTTGTCACAGAGATACTGGGCCCAGGAGCTTTCACCGTCCGTGCCCATCACCGTGGCGGTGATGGTGTACTGCGAGCCGGTGAATTGGTTCGGGCAGAAGGTGAAGTTGAGATGGGCTTCTTGAAGCCTGGGCACGGCCTCGGAGGCCATCAGCGTGATGACCTCGGTCAGGTTGACCGTCTTGTCTTCTTTGAGCTTCAGTCCCGGGAGCACATGGGGCAGACGATCGGCAGGAGGAAGCCACTGTGTCGCGGTAGGTTTCTTCAGGCCGACTGATGCAGACACTCCCTGTCACAAATTACAAACAAACGGAATTGGACGGATAATATGTCAGCCGAGATGGAACCTCTATTAACTTTTATATTTTGATATAAAAGCCGTGCTTGAAACTGTCTCAGATACGAGTTTTGACAACACCCGAAACGTTGGGCAAATTGTCAAAATTCTCAACACAACGTCCCTTATCACTCAGGTTTTCAATGGCGCATCTCAAGGAAAATTGCCTAATTTATGTTGAACATTGAACTCAACACTAAATGGATTTGGTTTTTTGTCGGGACTGTCACATCTGTGTGAGTAAGGGAGACTTTTTAATAAAGTTGAAAAATTCTGTTCCGAGATCTATCAACTCGGTTATATGAATCCTTCACTGTAAAAAGCAAGTCGTTCAGTTACAGAAAGAAAAAGAAAATAAATTAATAAGTAAAAAAAAAACTACCTGGCGTCTTTGGGTGCGCTTGATTTCCCGCAAAAATGCACGCGTAAATAAGGGCAAGTTTACCGTTTACTATGTTCTTTTTTATTAATTTTGTCTTTAAATTTATGATTTTCAGGCAGTCGTTTTTAGGGGAAATCATTTGCACCCTAAGCTGCCAATCATTTGCCGTGAACTTCACGGGGATCAAACGGTTTGCACTGTTTGTGTCTTTATCGGACAGGCTCTACCATGGCTGGGTTGGCTACACCCTTCTTCTAAGCCACACTCGCCACTCATGTTGAATCCCACCATGGAAACCTTTCGCCAGATATTATACTCACCATCCTGAGTCGCTCCGCATCCAAGCTGAAACTCACCGCCGCCACGGGCCCCGTGCGACCTTTGATGTACAAGTCTCCTGCAGACGGCCAGGACTTGACGGTGCAGTACGGCCACGGCGCGCCCTGGTTCATGTTGGTACAGAGGGCGTCCGCCTTGCCCTGAAGGAAATATGACAGTGTTTTGTAAAAATGGAGACCTGATGGGATCTTTCAATGTTATTTACAACAGATGTGCACGGCGCATTACTGATTATTTTCGACCACCAAAATGTTTCATACTTTCAATACCTCTCTCTCTCTCTCTGTCTCTCTCTCTGTCTCTCTCTCTCTCTCTCTGTCTCTCTCTCTGTCTCTCTGTCTCTGTCTCTGTCTCTGTCTCTGT
>NW_019091486.1:78233-171011 GCF_001949145.1 Acanthaster planci | reverse complement strand
GGAATTAGTGGACTGCACCCTTATAGCATGTGGGATTCAGAAGTTGGGGTTTTCCGAGCACGGCAGCGATATTCCTTTTTTTTTTAATTTTCATATTATCATTTTATTTATTTTAGCTTTGAAAAACTGGTGTCCAGTTAAATGGTTTCAAAGTAGAATGCACCGAAACACAATTTCATTTTCAGTGCATCTGTCTGTACAAACTGCGCTGTTGACCGCCCATTTCTTTAAAAAACGTTTGACAGTTGAATTAGAATACTAGTCGTCATCACTAGGCCTATACCTTAGGCACGAAAGGGCGGGTATATGTGAAAATGACATGATATTTTACCATTTAATTTTTTCACTATTTTAAAATACGGTAATTAACCATTTTGTCAAGCTTCTCTAAGCAATGCATTTTTTTTCTGAATTGCATCAGTGATGTCTGAGACAGGCATTGCTAGCGTTTTCATGAAGAGACACGAACATGCCCTGTCCCACCTGTCCCACTTGTTCACTAAACCCCACCGCCTTGCTGAAAGGCATTGAACTAGGTCAAACAAGATTTTTGTTTTTACGAAATCTTACACGGGCGTCTTTTAAAAATAATTACTATTTAAGGAGAGTCTCAAAAGTCGAGAGCCGGCGTTCGAGGTCCCTTGGAAAGTTCTTGTTCGGAACACCGTTTGTCCTTTGGAATACAGTATTCCTGTGTGGTGTTCTTGGAGTCTGCCTGACGTAGAAACACCGCGTTCCCACCAGAGCGCTCATAACTAGATATTGACAGGATAGGGGCGTAATTTGACCATTGCAAAGTTGTAAATACGCTTCTGACCTTCTGACACTTAAAGTCTTCTGTTTGCAGCTGTAAAAGTATGCATGATACCATGGTGGACACTGTGTCGACTCTCTCAAATGTATCCAACCCATTTTGCACAAAAAGTCTTGCTCTCTGCAGACCGTGGTGTCTCGAGCTCGTTAGTTTTGGCGTAATAAAACGCGTGCACGTGTTGACGATGATCTCAAAAGAAATTTATTGCTCGAAATACTATGATACAATAGTTATAAAAAAATGTCATTTCCATTGTGGAGAACGGCTTGGAGCTTAATGGTTGCATCAGAAAGTACCCCACTTAATACCCTTGTCAGTCCCAAGATCGGTTTTTACAGCCTGCAGTAAATTAAAACTGCTGACAGTGGATTCTCTGACAGACAAAATTTATTGCTCTTGTGCTACACTTTTATGTGTCGTAGGCCTATATAGTAAAGGGCAAGTGGAATAAATGGCAACGTAAGATAGTTGGTTCGCGAAAGAGTTTTACCGTGCTTTTCTTTTACGGATGATTGTCGAGCAAAATAGTTTGCAAAAGTGGCTGCGTTCCTGTCGGTAAGTTCTTCGTTGCGTCTACTCGCCAAATCACAACTGAAAAATGCATGCTCATTTAGCTGTTTCTGATAAGGGTGTGAGGCCTGTCCCTATTTTGTGAGATTGCAGCTCTCCGGCATGCCTTGTCAAGAAGGCCCCTAAAACAGGTTCACTTTGTACTTTGAAAGCTTATTGTTCAAAGTCATAAAAAAAGGTTTCTGTATCATTTTAATTGTTTTTCCGTATCATCTCCAGAGGTTTTATGTATACCCGATTTGTTGATTCACATGCTTATAAGCGGAGCCTACACAGGTGAGTCTTCTTGCATCACCCGACTCCTGGAATTGGTGGGAATTCCCAAGTGCCCTGGAAATTCCCGGCCCGACTCTGCAACAACCGGTTCCCTTGTGATGTCAGTTCTATTTCCGTCTGCCTTTGTTGAACGTTTTGCATCTACAGAGGGAAGGAAAAGGAAACTAAAAATCCGGGGTATGTGTGACTACATCGGTAGTCTATATAAAGCGTGAGTGGGGATGCCAGAGAACCAGTAGCACGGGAAGATTGCACGACGTTAGGCGACTCTGGCACGGTAAAAAAAAAGACAAAAACAAAACAAAAAATAAAATAAAAAAAATAAACCAAAAAGAAAGAAAAGAAGAAAAAAAAAAGAAAAAAAAAGACTGCATTGCTGCTTCAAATATGAATTCCTACTGAAGTTCCGTGAACCGTCTGATTGTAGTCTCAGTCACGAGGAGGTCCACCATGAAGCACTCCAAGATGATTCTTCTGAGTGTTGGGCTGCTGTTCTCAGTCGGTAAGTTCTAAAGCCTGATAAGGAAAGCTATATAGCCATGGCTGGCCTACTGCGCCACATAAATCTTAACCACCAAGAGCCGGGTTATTTTGGCCCATTCCACAGCCAGGTAGGGCGGAATACGCCTTAAATCTAAGCTGTGCCATACTTTTGTGTTTGTTTTTAACCGTCATGCGCGTAAGAACACTCCTTATCATTATGAGTGTGAAGTTTGAACTAAATCAAATCTATGGTTTTGCTTTACGGTCATTTGAAGTTCAAGGCTACATGGGTACCAGCCCGCGTGTATTGAGCTGCGCAGTGAAAAGTACGGTGCACAGTTTTGGCTAACCCGTCTCGGAAAATGCGTGCTGCGCAGTACAGTGTTATTATTGTTTTTAACAAAATTGGTGTAGAGAAAATGCAGGCAAGGAGTTACTCTAAAACTCTGAAAGGCTCAGCTCCTGAAAAACTGGGACTAGATCAAAAGAAAACAACCGAAAGGTGCGGGGATTCCGCTCCCGGCTCTTTTGGGGTTAAATAAACCGTGTGATCAGGTTGAAATCGTTCATTGATAGTGCATCGGTGTACTATCAAGGGACCATGCAATATAATTACATTTATTCTAATAAAATCCTTGAAATTGTATTTTTTTGTTTCAGTCAAACTTGTTTCCAATTTTACTTTCCTTTTTTATATTTGGAGTCATTTTGATTTGTATGCTAATATGAATTTGCATGGCAAAACTGTGATGAAATCCGAGGAACTGATCCTTAGTGAAATAATTGGCGTACAAAATTGCTAGATGCGTAATACTTCGCTTTCGAAGTTTTCTATTTCCTTTAGCAGTTTGTTGTATTAGTATATACGACAACAATCCAGCCTGCAATTGTGTCTCAGAAGTTTATACTTTACTTAATTCCAAAGAAAGTTTCAAACGGTTTCATACATTAAAGGAGAAATTTAATACGCAAAATGAGTGCGTCAGAGACAACTCGTTTCATCGTTCCTTGAATGTTGTACAGCGTCATTACGTCAACCTACCTCCCTGCTGCGTTGCAGTGTTATTTACGCCCTCTACGGCTTGCACATGTCAATGTGTATACTAACGGCTATTGGGCCGTCCGCGGTTGTCCGTACGCATGACATGCCGACTTTCAGACCCTGTCCCTCCGGTAGGCATGGCGTACGCAGTGGTACTAACCCCCTGCACCTTCGTTTTGTACATACTTTATGGACCGCCCCTTTCCTGAATGATTGGCAAATTTCAAACAAAACTCTTTGAACAATCGGTTTGAAGAATGTTGAAACAGTATGTCTTCAATGACACTTACTTCCAAGCAAGATTTCTGGGGCTGGAATGTGACTGCTTAAAATGATATCATGTGTCGTGTTATTTGGTATTTATTCATCTCTCAGTTTTGCTCTGCGCGTTTGCTCTGCCCTGCGCCACTTCATCCCCAGTTCTCTTCCTGATTTCACGTCTCAAGATTGACCATCGTCTCAATGCTGTAGGCCTAACACTGCAGATAATCATTCCCACCTGGAGAGTGTTTTGTTAGTAATCAGGTTGTGGCAGATTGTGGATGCCTGTGATTGTCGCGGTGCTGGCTCACTGATTGAAGTGTTGTTGTGGGACCAACGCGTTGCAACGGTTGGAGGTGACGGGTTGAGGTAGTTGGGGTGGCGATTTGGGTTGATGATAGCGTCAGGTGGAGGGCTGGAATGGTTGGGTTCATGGTGCCTGTGCAGTGGTGCTAGTAGGGGGGGGACAATGATGCCACACCTTGAGTGTCACTGACTTTATTAAACGATCTTTGTTGATGATTGTTCACTTTTAGCCTGGGCTATTCCGGTCTCCGACTCCAGCGCCCCTCCACCTCCACCAATCATCGTTCCCGTAGTAACCAATTACATCACCACAGAGGTGCAAACGCTGGCCCAGGATGCAAGCATCACTTTCATTGGTCAACTCTGCGAGCAGTACAAAGGCATGGGGGTACAGGTGACCGTTCTGCTCAACAACAACCCCGACTGGGACCCTTCCGTCGGCGTTTTGTATTACTACGTAGTTGACGACCCAAATAAGGTAATAATATTCTCCAGTGATTCCGGTATTTCAGAAAGGCAAACACATTCCAAAACTATACGGTACCCCGGCAGGTTGGCTGAAGGTGCCTTTCCATATGTACATTTTTGGGCTGCGTTGCGTACACGATGCGTTCACTTTCACGGACACAAAAATCGCCACCATCAACATAATGCGTGTGGGTTGAGTTCGCTGGTCGGGAGGGATTGTGACGGATACGCAACGCTTGGCGCAAAATGTTGACGCGCGTATGGAAAGATCCTTTTACAAGTAACTGCGCTGAAAAGACAGACCACATTCGTGCCTTGCTGTGCCTGAATGGGCTCAGCAGTGCTTCATTTGGGCTGATCGACTGCTAGAACACCGATTTAGCTCACTCGGGGAGAACAAATGCCTTTTCTACTGCATCAAAATGGTTTAGTTGTGTGTTAGTCCGTGAGAGAAACTTACTTAAAATACCCTTAACCCGCAAGAAAGGACGGCTGTACGTTAATATCCCCATAGCTTGTGTTTGCCTTCGTCACTTCAGTACGCTGTGTAAACAGTGGGCGTCGCTAGGATTTTACTGGGGGGGCGAAAGGGGCACCAGCATCTTATGGGGGCACCAGCTTTCAGTGGTGTCTTTTTGTGGGCAAGCGTTTGTTAGCCGTATTCATTGTCAATTCGTCCATTTTTAGGGGGGCAGGTGGGGGCACTTGGGCACCGGGCATTTATAGGGGCACGTCACCCCCCCTCCACCCCCGTGGCTACGCCCCTGTTTGTTAATTGGCTTGTTAAGTCAGATGGAATTCTTTTCACTGTGGGGGGACCTGGTATGTGCTTATACGTTTGCAGGGCAGTTCTGCAGCGCTTTGCAACAACTCCCCTGGCGGTTCACCTCAGGCCAACTGTACCGTGAAAGCCTGGCCTAGCAACGGGGACATCTACATCAAAGGACACGCCGGCCAGTCAGAGGCCATCTCCTTCACGCTGTCTGTTGTGATCAGACCAAAGGTAAGAGGAGAGAAGGAGAGAACTTGGAAACGAATGGAAAAAAGTCTGAAGCCGGGCCTAATTTTCTTGTGTATTGTTTTGTTATTGATGTTTTCCTCGTTCACCTTATCATATGCTGACCACGATATAGAATCAGATCAGAGACAAAATGAACAACCAAGCAAATGAACAATGACCATGAATGATTTATATTAATACAACTATTTAATATGCAAATAGGCAAGCAAAGGAGGGGCCAGCATCAAACCAAGACCTTTCTCCTTCATCAAACCACCTTTGCGGAATCTGGGCGGGACTCCCAGCGCCAACAACCTCACCGTCTACCTGTCGGAGGTCGTGACCCTCACCGCCACCCAACCGCTGGGCTACCACAAGAAGGCGCTGTTGGCCTTCACTTTCTGCCCGACCCCTCAGACGGGCACGCGCTACGAGGTACAGAGCACGACTTCAGCCACTGACGGGCGGAGCTCCTACGCGTCCTACATATGCGACAAGCTTCCCTGTGTGGTGAGTTCCAGAAAAACTTCTTGTGTATTCGGCTCATATATCACTTAGGGGTTTGGGATTGTTGAGGCTGCGCAGTATTGCGCAGTACCGGTCCAATAAAGAGATGTCGCTTGTGGTCCATCTGCTATAGTCACGGCAACTGGAAAGAGGGGGCGTACTTTTTGAAAGGACAGCGGATTTTCGGTTTCCTTTAGTTTTGTTTTCGCCGGGGTTTGTTGTCTTCAATGAGACTCGGGATGATTGTGCTTTCCAAGCCCTTTCTTCATATAATGTTCAGTATCACTGAGAATGCGCAACGTTGACATCCAGTAAGCTTATCCAACCCTTGTTAGGACAACAGGGAAGAGTACAAAATGCTTCGACCCTAGAATTCGTGAAAGAATTCGTGAAATAATTTCCTGGTATTTATTATAAACATCTGTTTCTTGGTTTTTTTTTTCTTCCTCGGATAAACAGGTTGACGGTGAAAATGTCATCGCGCACAACGGACGGCAGTTGCCTAGCAACATCGTCCGAACGGGATCAGGCACCTGGAAAACGCTGTACGCCCTCATCGTGTGTTGGGGAGGTGTCTGGAATCCCCCCAAGGACGAATACATCGGTCACTTTATATTCAACGCTCACATAATGTAATGCAGCTCCCTCGCTTGGGCACCCACCGCAAGAATAATGGCCGTATGACTTTTTGAGGGGCAGGCCATTATTTGTCTTTTTCGCATGATACTAAAAGTTGCTTAAAAGTCTTGTGAAATGCGCCCGAATGAAGTGTCCCAAACGCATTCTCCTTCAGCCCATTTCAGCTACACTATGTCGTGCATTGAAACACCAAATTATAATAACCGCGCGCACGCATGCGCTGTGACAACGCTTACGCGTGCCTGGCCGAATGAGCCAATTCGGTATTCCACTAGTGCCTGCTTTGAACAAAGCACGGCCGAGATCACCCAGACCTGACCATAGAGTTGTTCAGTTGCGTTCATACTTGGACTCGTGCGCGTGCTTGGTTCCCCATCAGACTCGCTTTTGTTTGATTTTATTGTTTTATTTTTCTGTTTTGTTTTAAGTGTCGAGCTTTCTCATTAGCAACGAACTGAAAATCAGTTTCCCAAAAATGCGTCTTCAGACACAGCGTGGGACATGAACTTCTAAAATGATTTCACAGGGAGTTAAGTATCCTTAAACAGAGCATGCTTTCCAACAGTTACTTTTTAATATAGCTTCAAAAGCTTGTGTAAAATTTGGAAATATGATACTTACGAACTGTATGGTTCTTGGCAGTGCTCACAACGTGTAAGAGTTGTTACTTTCTCGCCAAACATGAAAAAGCGTTAATGCTTTCAATTTTTTTTTTTAAATGGCACACTCTGAGTATTACGATTTCAGTTTTGAGCTTGATGACATTTGTGTCGATGTATGCATACGTTTAAAAAATGTTAATCGACGCATTTGTTTCAGAATTTACTTAGAATTTAATGTTCCTTTAGTAGGAGCATAGCTTTTCACACTCATTTGTAATAAGTTGAAGAATGTTTTGCAATTAAATTAGCTTTTACCTTTTGCTGTACCCATTCTGTAGTCGTTAGATACTGTGTATTTCATTTATGACATTTAACATACAACAAGGCAATAACATGTGACGGGAAACAGTTTAAGGGAAAAAAACAAATATCGTGTCAATTACCCCCGAAACATGTCGGCCGTGGTAATTGTGAAGTGAACCCGAATGCAAATTTAAACGGGTGCTAGGAACAAACACTTCCTGGAGGTTGCCAGACCACGAGTTGGTTCTGTCAGTGATAGTTATCGTTTATTATCAACTGTTGAAGGCCATTTGAGTGATTTCGATACAGTTTTGACTCTGGACAAGTTTAAATAAACTATTCGGAGAGTAATTCTAATATCTGTCCTATATGCGGGTGACATTTCTGTTGTTGTACGTAGTTTTTTGTGTTGTGTAATCATCATTTTGTGATGTAACAAGAAAGAATAGTGCCATTTTGAAAATCGTAGCATGATTTCAGTCGTTGGATAGCTTCAATAACTTGCGCGTTGGACCGCACATCCTTAGACCTGGGCCCATGATACCCCCGTGTCAGGGTGGAGAAAACGTTTGCGGAAGTTGCAATGGCCTGCACTTGTAGGCCTACCAGTTGTTTTTTTTCTAGAAACACAGCTTTTTAGACTAAAATAGCAATTGATTTTAAGAAATAATTCTATGCATATAATGAAATGAATTTCAGGTTGAGTGTTCAGCGCGGCAGCTTCACTAAAACGCGAAAGAAACGTCCTCTCAAAGAGAGAAACCGTATCTATGGGGGATGGGAAAGGACATTAACACGGAAAAGCAATCACACGAATGAGCACAATTAACCCCCCCCCTGACAAAAAAGAGAACCAAGTGAAAATAAACACAAACGGCATATCCATAGGTTTGCCAACGTCACTTTCAACCACAAGCATTTACTTAGACTTAGGAATTAGAAATCGATAGCGTGGAATTTTCTCCCCCTTCTGTATAAACAATTCTCCCCCTTCTGTATAAACAAACATCATCCTCAAAGATAAAAAAAATAAAAACGAAGAAAGCAACATTGACATAAACAACAAGCCTGTTTGAAGGAAACCAATAAACGCAGCACGAAAGTCAGTTTGTAGTAGTTGTGAAAATTAGTTTATTACACCAACGGAGGTTTCCCGTTTAACTGTACTTAAGAAAGATACTTAGATATTCAGTTCTTTATTTTGTGCACCAGATGCATTTTACACGCAAAAAAAAAAAGAAAAAAAGTTGTTGGTTTATGTCTTAAAACTATCAATTTTGTGCCACAAGTATAGGATTCACTGTTATTGAAGCATCAACCAAGCATGTTATAGTGCTGCATCTCCTTCATCACTAAATAAATTTCGCTCATTTGCACAATGAACACTACACCATTTGTAACACCTCTTGAGATGTTGCACGAACGACGTAAGGAGCTTTGAGGTCATTACAGTAACAATCATTTAAATATTTTCGCAGTTTGTATTCTATTCAAAGAGCATTACCATCGTGATTAAAAATTGAATAATACTGACAATGTATAGATGGAAGTAAGCCAGATAGGATCACTCAGATTTCAAATTAGATTGAACTTTTCCGAGTAGAAATACGTGTTTATCAGCCATTACATCCAGAGATTACTGTCCGGACAGTTTTAATTAAAAGAAATGGTCACAATATCACTCACAAAACAAAAGCAGGTAGAACAGAATAGCCCATTTTTAATTCACCATACAATTTTTTACACACATGTAAAAATGAGCCTTTTAAATTCTCTGCATCACGCAGGAGATTGCTGCAACCAATCATATCTCTTGATGTTATTTAAATCTGAACAAGGCCTATTTCTTGCTCAATTTGAATTTACCCCACACTTACTTTTCCTTATGCCACTTTTCCTGTTCTTGGCCAGAATATATTTTGTTTCACAGAATGTATAAGTCCCTATTTATATTAAATTTACCCAATTAACATTTGACTTAGAAATACCATGCAGTGTGCAACATATTATTCAAAAGGACTAAGAGCTTTTATCGCCGATTCATACCGATGCCTTTTTTTTGGGGTTTTTTTTCCCTTGTTTTTTAGTTCTATTTCCATTATCCCGATTTCAATTTCTCGGGGCCCACATTGTGTTTTCAGAATCTCCAGCCCCTTCCAATTGGTAACTCTTGATATCCTCTGGCAATGGCTAATGCAGCGCCTGGTTCCAGCAGTGGTGGCGCTATTGCATGAGCACGGTAGCGACTTGCAGCTGGGAAGTCAACCATTTACATTTCCACATTATATACATGTACATATAGTGTTAGATGGCCCATGGCAGCTTGTAATTTCTCATGTAACGGAAAACAACTCCATGTTTCCAACACAGAGTGAAGGTTATGATCTGGAGCTGATTCAGTGACGCTTAATGTCTTCATTGTACAGCGCATTTGAACTATCTATATACAATTTGCGCTTTATGAATGAATAAATTAATATCAATTATTATTATTATTATTTATCAACCTGTTTTAGCTCAGGTGTCAAAGGGTTAGTTTATAAGTCTAATGCATTTTAGAGTAGTTTTAGAGCAAAGGTCAAAATGTACAAAGAAGCAGAATTTCAGAATGCTTTGATTTTCCCTCTAGCAGTTTTAAGGATATGTGATAGCGTTTTTGATACTTCAAAAATTCGTATTTTCTTCATGTGCCGTATTTTTTCCATTAACCTTAACACCATATTCAGACAATTTTTAGAAAATAAACGGTATTCCAAAACTGGCTTGGATTAATTGAAGGACCTCCTGCTGCTGTCAAACTGTTTATCCAACACCACTAGGACACCGTACCTCAAAAGGCAATGTGCAGAGATGTGAAGTACATCAAACATAAACCTACAGTTTAATTCGACAACAGGAATTAGCAGCCTCTTTACTGTGGTGGCTCACCGTTGAAGGACCAGTGACACGTGCACATTACATGCCCCTTTAACTAATCCGCCCTGAGCTCAAGTGCACCCCCAATCGGCGAAAGAAAGACGGGTGGTTACAAGTGGGTTCTTGCATGCATGCGTTCTGCGTGTACGCAAAGACCATACAAGCTGGTATAAACGCGCGTCCTGCGTCAAACGCGCACATACTCGTGCGCTTATGGCGCACCTATTCGGTGAGTACCAAAAACAAAAACAAATACGATACGCCAAATGCACGCAAGTGTCAAGATCACGGACGTGTGAGTGCAATAGGCATATTGTTAAAGGGTCTCCTTGGATTATAAAGATAGTGCTGATTTCACCTATGTTGATATGCTATCATTTCTTATGCACTTCTTTAGCAAATCAGCTACTAGTGGAAAAGTAAGACGTACTAACTTCCTGCATCCTTTTCATCCAATTTTTTGAGCATGTATCGAACGAAAATATGTTGAGTGTCAAAAGTCAATGCCTGTAGGCCGTAACCTTCGCGTTGAGGGGAAATAAGTCAAGTATGAAACGTGATTCTAGACCTCGAAGTTACATGTCGATTTCGACTATAGTGTTTTTAAATTAAACTCTTAGGGGAACTTGTTTGTACGATACAACTAACTACGAAGATCTGAGTAGTATCCACAGGGCTGCGATGAAGATGACAGTCTCTGTGCATGCGCAGTGTTGTGAGGATCCAGCACTCTTCCACGGCTCGAAGCTGGCTGTAACAGAAAATGACACGAGGAAAGTATTTGTGTTAGAAGGCATGCCAAGGACTACTTGAAAGGAAATTTCATTTAAACTTATAAATTTGAATCATTTGAGTAAAGTTGAGCTAGGTAGTGCAGCACAAACTACCAGAAGTAGAATTCTTTAGAAGCGGTGCTATGTGGCACACATGCCCAAGTCGTTGCCTCTTGGACCAATATGTAATGTGACTTGCGTTTGGTACCTAAATATTTCGTGGAACCATGCACTGTCGTAATGGATAGAAAATGAAGTCTTGTTCTGCTCTTTCCCACATAGTCCTATGTAATTTGAAATAGAGCACAGTATACGGTGAAAGTGACCTTGTGTTCACAAATCTCTCTCTTTGGTTCCGCAATCAAAAATAATGTCTGCTTCCGGTCCTCTCCGATTCCCAGTTCTCACGAACTTGTCCTGTTTTGTTACAATTGTTTTTCATACTGTACTACCCTGAGTGTACATGTACACAACTGTTTGTGGACAAGGAAAACATGAAGTGAAAGAAAGTCATTCAATGGCGTCAGTATTTTTATGGTGTGCGAAGTTAACATATATCTTTTTCCCAATAGAGATATCTCTATTACTAATACAAATTCCTCTATTCCTAAAAGCCCCTGGCCCTCAAGATAATAGATTTTCAATTCCACACAAAACTTCGAGGGCGACCTGCTGACCTCAGAAGCGGAAACTTCGCTATTAGAGATATCTCTATCAGGAATAGAGATATCTCTATTAGGAATAGAGATATCTCTATTAGGAACAGAGATATCCCTATTAGGAACAGAGATATCTCTATTAGGAATAGAGATATCTCTATTCCGGGTTTAAACGTGAACTTTGCATGCCACATTTTTATTGTTATCACCATCCCTGCTCATTTGGCTCACACAGTCAATTGCCTTTACTGATTAAGGAGTGTACTACCCCGATGTTGCCGCTTCAGGCGCAAACTGCACCGTGCAATTACCGTATCCGCCACCACAGTTACCCGTTTACTCCCGTTTGGTGAGAGGCACGTGGGGGTAAAGGGACTCTCAACGGGTTACGACACCTGCTTGTATTTGATCCACGACACTATCGGAGCTACAAGCCCTCTTTATTACGCCACAGGTCCTAAGTAAATATTAATAAACGATGAGCATTTAAAAACAAAAAAATGAAAGAAAGAAAAAGGAGACCAGAAATGCTGACGTGCAATGCATCACAGTGATATTTCTTTCGACTAAATATGACAAAGTTGTAAAAAAAAAGTGCTTGGACAAAATGTGAGTCCTGCCGTGGTTACATCTTGGTGAGGGTCACACTTTGACGGGGCACGTTGTGAAGAAAAAAGGAAACATGCATAGTTATGATTATAATCCCTCACTATAAAATGGAGGATAGTGTTATACCTCGGTTTGCTGAAGCAGTAGTTAGTTCTGTCCGAAATGCAAGAAAGGGAATAAATAAACTGAATGATAACTATTTAGTCTGTTGACTCCACCATGCCAATAACATTGCAGTAAATGAGATGATAATTATAGAACCCAAACATTAAGAAGGCTTCCTTAAGTAGAGACATGATATTGGCTTCTAGTTAATTTTTGACTATGTTAAACTGTAAACATTTCTTCTTAACAGCAGTCTTGTGTCAAAAACAACAAACTTGATAAAAAGAAAACAAAAGCAAATCAAAGAAAAACAAAACAAAATCCAAAAACACTAAACAATACGTAAAGCTCAAACAAAACAAACAAAAAAAACAAACAAAATAAATAGACAACAAAGAGACGGATAATTTAAAAACTATTGAGTAACCACAAATTAAAAACCAAACACCATACCTCTTACAGCAATCGTTTTCTTTGCGGCAGCTGTCGTTGTCAACCATGTATTGACTGCAACCGGCGAAAATGTGAGAAAAGGAAGTGAGCATACAAGCAAAGTCATTTGTGTTCGCGATCGGTGGATTCGAAAAAAGGCATATCAAAAGCCTACCTCTGCCAGGGTCAAGTTCGATCAGCGACAATTTCGTCGACCGCTGACTGACTTCCCTCGGTAACATAAGCCAGGCAACAACTTATCTCGATTGCTAGGCATGTCGACCTGTGGTGGACTGATCGAGCTTGTCTCGCAATAGTTACCCTTATTGCTGTGGCACCAATCCTGCTCGTAGGTAATAAACGCGCGCGTTGAATACCGTATCTACAAACACGATGTTGTGACTTGTGTGACTGCGCGCCTCATTTTTTAAAAATGAGTATTCGCATGGGTGTGCTGCCATTGCAGTAGCAGGATCTCTTTGGCTCAGTCTATATTTGCCAAGGATCCTTGTAGAATTTAGCAGTTTTATCAGGCACTAGCGTTTAATCGTTGTGAGATCCGGATCTATTTTAAATTACCAGAGGTAAACCGTCGTGCAAAGTAAAACCTGCTGGGCGCATCCATGTTTGTGCGCCAGCCTTTAGGAAACTAATTCAACACCCACACGCCCTGGAATAGCGCTCTAGTGATTTAATATTGCTGTATTATGGGCCTACTGCTCTGTGAAATGTCCTGAGATAAACTGATAACGATCAAGTAACGAAAAAAAATGGATGTGTGCATACTGCGCATGAACAAAACACAAGCAGCCCATACCTGCTTTGCTACAGTTCTACTTGAATTTATTCAACAGAGGGCGTAGTTGAAACTCAATGGGTGTGCTTTAGCCATTTCGAAGAATGGCACTAAAGGGAAAGCAAAATAAATTCATTCAAAAACAGGCATCCTGAAATCAACCAAATACATTACAGATCACATGCATGTCAATCGAATACGTGGTAAGCCCTAATAAAATAGACGACTGCTTAAAAGCACTTTGACATGAATCGACAAATCATCTAAACATGGCTATGAAGTGAGAAACAAGCTCGACACGATGCAAAATGATTGAGTAGGGCATGTACAAGAAATTAAAGCGTACCTTGCGACTTGCACTGACGATTTCTTTGAGTATTTGGTACTGCATTCGACAAACGGTCTTTCAAATAATCATACACGTAATTTGTGATTTGAGTTGATTGATCATAAAGAATGGTCACAAAGAAAACCGTAGAAAACCAACGCCGTAGATGTTTACCTGCGGTGTCAGATTTCAACGGAGAAAAGCCTACAGGCAAATGATATCTCAACAGTATATATCGTCGGTTTATGCAATGTTTGCTTGGTATTTTTTTTTTTTTTTGGTCAGTGTAAGTCGCGCTGTTTACCTTGTGCAGTGCTGGAAGGTTTCTCTGTGCATGGTATGAATGAGTGCAGAAAACATAAAGTGTGAAAAACAAAACGGAGAGAGAGAAAAGAAAAAAAGATTGAAATGAAGCAGAAGGTCAAGTGAATGAAGGTCACCGAATGGGGGCGTGATGAGTGCATACGTAATTAGCTGGAAAGACACCGTGAGAAAACAAACATACGCTGGAAGATCATGACATATACAGTTATAGTGACGGCTGTGTTGACTACATCGCTTAAGTTCACATCTTGAATGGGTTGGGCGTATACTGTTTAACCTTAAGACAGCTGGGGTATTTTGGCCCATCTCAAAGCTGGGGAAGGGGAGGGCAAATTCCCCCACCCCCCCAGAACTGGGCTTGGCACGCCTAATTTTGTGGAAACTTAGCAAGCATATACAAAGTACACTCCTTATCAATACAAAAGGTGAAGTTCCAAATCAATTGGACCCACAGTGTTGTTTGGGTCATTTGAAATCCATGGCTATATGCGCGCAAGTACGCGTACACTGAGCACCGCAGTGGGAAATAATAGGCATTTTTTACTGCCCCGTATCGGGAAAACGCGCGCTGTGTGAGAATAGTATATTGGATTTTTGCAAAAATGGTGTCGACACGACTTTAAAGATTCATTTCTAAATACGAATTATCCAACTAACGAAAAATCCACTGCGGGGATATCAGAAGAAAAAAGAAATGTCGAGGGGGCGGGCTCTTAAGCACCAACCAATCCAGATAATTATTTATTGATAATTTATAGCCTGGAAACCGTTTGTTTTACTTTTACATTAGACAATTTGCTCTGCTATGCTTTCAGAATTTTATGTAAATTAAAAGTAGTCTCCTTTGAGCATTTAGTCTTTATCAGTAAATAAAAGTTTAAAAAAGACATTAAACAAATTGGGAAATGGCCAGAAATGGGAGCAAACACACTCACCCTGTGATGTGTTAAACGTGAATGTTACGCTGTCACCGTCGCCATATCGATTGTATCCCCGGAGAATGGCCACGTAGGGGACATTGGACTTAAGGTCACGGAGGACGTAAGATTGTCGAACCAGTTCCGGGTCATGGGGTATGTCAACCTCCAGGGGAGCCTCAGGGCTGTGGGAGAAGACCTTCTCTATCTCACCCATCTCGTTTTCCTGGAGGATTAACAACGACCAAAGTTGGGTATTTAAAAAAAAGTAATGGTCATTCGCGAACAAAGCACGCGAGCGTGAACTAGTTCGGCGCGTATGAGTCGGCGTACGTGATGCTTGATGTCAAACTCAAGCACGCACTACACGGGTACATTTTATTCCCATCTGGGCTGTCGAACAGATTGAAATGACATTGCAATCCTTTGAGAAGACTGTCAACCACAATTGTGGTCAATAGTGTGCATCCAATTAAATTAAATGAAAAATGCATTTTTTTTTGTCTCACCTTTTTATGCATCTTCACAATCTTTCTCACGGTATGAAAATTGTTTGAAATTCTGTTTTTTAGTCCAGTGGTATTAGTAAACATTGACAAGTTTCCAAGCATTTCCTGAAGAGTTATGGGCGTTGTTGCTGAGACATAAATCAAGGAAGACACTGCTTGGTTTACTTTTCATATTCATATTTTAAACTTCAATTTTGCCCGTTGAAAACATTTCTGAGAAAAAAAAGATGTTTACTGACTTAAATGCTAAATACTTCAACACAGCAATAAATTGCCAAAGAAATGGAAATTCACGGTTGCAAAATATAAAACACTTTTTGAGCAAAACAATACAGCATTGAGGTTCAGTGGATGACATCACAATGCCGCTCATGAATATACAACTTTGTATTAGCAATAAAAACAAAAAGTCCAAACTACAGATTAACTGAGCAAAACAAACATAGAAAATAATGTTAATGGCACGGAAAGGTGAAGAATGGTGTACTACACTGTCTCGTTCAGACCTCATCGATTCCTTTCCACCATTTCCCCTGTATATATCCGATCAGCAAACAGGTCAACTTTGTTTCCAAATTAAGTTGTACAATAAAGCTCTGAAAAAGATTAGCTGTTTGGATAATCTTCAATCATAGGAAAGAGATGACTGTCTCGTGAAAATGAAGTACTAAAATGTTTGATTAAACACAGTCCCAGAGCATGTAGGGGGCCTAATCTTTCGACTACAGCCGTACATATACTGCAACATAATTTGTTCACTCTATCTATTCATTTATATTTCTTCACTAATTTTACTTGTTTGTCTAGTCTCACCTGAAACCACCAGCCATAGTATGACAACGTGTAGCCATCAATGGGCGTGTACCCTGCCATTCCCTGCAACTGCTGCGTGCGACTCCCCATGACCCAGACGAGCTTGTAAGAATGGCGCCGGGTGCCGACTGGATCGCTGACAATTTTCGGCTCGCGAAGACGGCCTTAATTAAATTAGAAACCAAGAAAGGAAGGTTGAATGTGACGTCAGTAAAGCGCTTTGCATTTTGATGGTGGTTTATACGGGCCCCCTTTTTTTTTCATCGTGGAGATCGATTTTTCACGGCACGCCGGATACCCGTTAAATATCTCCTGAGCAACCACCAGAGAGGGCGCACCTGTGTTTTTGCGTTATTTTGAAACCTTTCTCCATTAATTACATGTACTTAATAACAAGCCTTTAAATCCAGTTTTAATTGGAGTCAAATAACTTGACTGATTTCCATAATTAGTACATTGTGGGGACCAGGAGTTAGTTTGTATTGAATGAGTGTGATTGGCCGTTGTATTGACACGTATACGCAGATTCTCTCGTTTGAGCTTTGCTCATTACGCGCAGGACGTCACTGAGTGACAGATAGGCACTTCTTCTACTAATCATGGCTTTACAGTTTTTCTTGCTTCATGTTTGTGATCATTTAGCTTTGGCAATTTATATTATTCGCCTATTATATGACCGATAAATGCGTACAGTGTACAGACCTTGTGTTCAGTTATAAAGAAGGAAAAGCAAAATATCCCAATAGCTTCTGGTCATTCATTGCATTGCGGGAAGAGCTCCATGATAATGTCTTCAACGCAGAGGAATTCGTCAGGGATCTTTAAGCGCGACAGGTCTTTACATTCAACGGCCGAAGGACGTATTGAGTATTTATGTAGTGATCGACCACGCCTCGCGTTGACCGTCGTTTCTCTGCGAATAGGAATTTCCTAAACTTGCGACTTTTTACCCTCAATCCCAAATATGCTTCTTTCATTGAAGTAAATTGTCATTGCTTAGAAAAAGTGCAGCAGAAATTCATTCGGTATAACCGTTTCTTCGGCGTATCTGTGTGCAATATAGCGGCGTAATTACTGTTAAAAAATCATGAAACATGGATAATGGATCATCTTCACACGTTCTTACCAAAAGAACTGTCATTCCCAATGTCTTCCTTACCGCTAACTTCAATCACATCTTCTGATGTTCCCAGCATGTTCGTGGCCTGGCATCTGTATACACCGTAGTCCGCCTCTGGATTCACACTCACGAGGACAAAACTATGCAGCGTTAAAAGAAAGGGGGTAAAAGAAGAAAAAAGACCATCATGCCCGGCCCTGATTAATTCGCGACAATGCACAGGAACGAAGTGGGAGATTAAGACAGATTAATCATTAATTCATTTTTCGAAGCACCAGGTGAGTGTTTGGAGTGGAAAAGCAGGGAAGGTGCCAATTTCCAGTATCGGGGTAGTGGGAAATTGGAAGTTTATTTTGAAGCTGAAGCAAAGGCTGACATGAAATTCCGACGCAAATTAAGAACCAAACCAAAACACAAATATGACATTGAAATCAGTAAATCAAGAACCAGGAATGAAACAGGCGACTTTTCGGTGTAATCGGTAAAGGGGCTCTGTTTAGAGAGTTGCGGGGAAGAGGCCTTAATCCCCTGTGCAGTATCATGCGTGAATTCAATTTTGCTTAGGGCTTTTGAGTGAAATAACTCGATCAGTCAAACAAAGGAAGGGAATATGTGTTAAGTAAGAGTTCAGTGAAGATAACCAGCTCGCGGAAGACTTCATGGAAAGGTTTTTTTTATCATGCGGTTTTTTATCATTTAATCACCAAACCAACTCGTATCAAACCCAACATTGCTGCATTAATAAACCAATCCTGATCTTAACACGACAGCTGTAATTCTTTGCTCCCACATTTCCGATCACAATTCCTTCTGTCAATTCACAACTTCCTGCCTTCAGAGCTGTAAGTCCTCTCCGAAAGCATTTCTTTCTAGAAATATTAACTTGGTTACTATCAGTTCATTCAAGCAAGTTGTTGCTAGTATTAATGGGAATAACGTATATCAGACTGAGGACGCAGATTCTGCTTACGACACCTTTCTTTCCATTTTTTTATATACCTGTAATCACCATTTTCATCTCAGCTCGAAAACAGTTCGGACTCCCAGTAATATTAAACCCTGGATTTTTGTCTCTTCAAAAATCGGCTGCATAGGCGTTTTCTTCGTAACCCGACGGCAGTAAATGAACAACGATATAAAACGTATCGCAATATGCTCACTACCACCATCCGTCTTACCAAAAAGAGATACTACGCTTGATCGAACAAAACATAATCTCAAGGGTATCTGGCGAGAAATTAATGGCTTCATCGGAAAACGGAAGAATAATAATCTTCGGAGTGAATTCATGGATGGTGACAATCCCGTTTCCAGTCTGCCTCTTGTAGCCGATACTTTCAACAAATACTTCATCAACATTGGTTCCTCCATAGCCAGCAAAATTCCCCCTAGTAATACCCACTTCACAGAATCATTGCACAATCCTAATCCTTTCTCGTTTTTCCTTACTCCTACAACTAGCCAGGAAATGATTAATTTTGGCCGTGAGCTGAAGAGCAGCAGCAGCTTTTTTTTTTGATTGAGTCTGTTCCAGTGTGGTGAAATCTGCTCTGCCTCTAATACGGGCGATTCACAATAGCACAATATAGCACAATAGCAAATCTCGCGCACTGTGAGTGGCCAACACGTTGCAAACTCTTGGTGGCGCACCAGTGTGAACGGCTGTATTGCTGACCCTCTAAGTCATATCTTTAATCTTTCGTTTGTAACTACTTCTGTTCCTCTTCATCTTCAAAAGTGGCGATGAGCACGTCATTTTGAACTACCTACCAACTTTTAGTCTCCCTTGTTTTTCTGAAATCCTTGAACGACTTGTCTGCAACTAACTCTCTCCTTTCATTTCTCACCGTAATATCCATTTTGACCACTAATCTGGCTTTAGATCTAACCACTCTACCGACATGGCCCTCAGTGAGTTTGTCGACAAGATTACGAATGCCCTCAGCAATGAACTATGTGCCATTGGTGTTTTCATTGATCTTTCTAAAGCCTTTGACACTTTCAACGTTCAATTCTTTTTTGTTGCTTTTGTTTTGTTCTTGTTTGCAGTCTCGTAGTTGCTCGTGTTGTTCTTGTTAATAAGGGCTGTTTATACAAGCCTCTGCCTATTTAACAGCCCATGCTCTTTTCTTTTCTCATTTGTACATGGACTGCTTTTCCTTATCTTATTATAAGCTCTTATGTTCTATTTTCATTAAGAACATGTATCTGTACAAAGTTATTTACATCCACATTGCTAATTTCATTGTACTAAATTTCTTTAATTTCTGATGTATTTTCTTAAGCTTACCCATTTTGTCAATTTCTATAAGTTCCCTTAATTTTCAATGTAATTTTTTAAGAGTTCGGAATAAACGTCTTCTTAAATCTTGAAAGTCACAGGGTGCATGTCTTTCTGAACCACCTTCTGCTTGATGTGCTATTTAATTATGAAACACGCTCACGCAGTCAAAATTTTGAAATGGCGGCAATTAGGAGGGATATTTGAATGCATGGTGCATGCAGGCAGTGCGTGCTGAGGGAGTGCGGAGGGAATAGGCTTGCCCTCGGGGAGGAAGGAAACGTTTCTGAGACAAAATGACTTGCCTAGTTCTGTTCCCGCAATCTACGGACTGCCTGCGGGTTAGTATGAGAAAAGAAAGGCTTGGTGTTATTTCGTGACAAAGACAAAGTATCTGAAATGAGAACAGGTGGCCGGAAATAAAAGAAAAAGGAAATAAAAAGAAAAAAAGCCAGCTTACAAGTGGCAAGAAAACTGAGTGTGCGATCATTCAAGCAGTTGCGCGGTATTTACGGTGAGTAGTACACTGGATAGACTGACCAGCGCTGCATGATAGAGGGACTTCAGATCATCAAAATGTGCCACTTAGAGTAGAGACTAGAGGTACACAGGCCCAATCCCCAGCCCCATTAACAATTTGACCCCTTCCTGTGCTTACATCATTGATTGGTTGTATGAGTGCATGAACTCTCTTCTCTGTTAGTCTTTTCGCTTTCTCCAAGTCTGTACAACATATCAACTTGAAATCATATTGATACGAGCAGCGGGCCTGATTCTGAGGTGACCTTAAGGATGACGTCATGGTGACATCACGGGATTCACTCTTCACAGGCCAGTATACCTGAATTACATGGTAGATCCGGTTTAGTTCAGTTTCTTAATATTGCACAAAAACAGGTTCCTGCTTCAATTCGCAAGCTTGCCCGACCATCATTCGCTTGTGACTAAAACACAGAGCTCTAGTTTTTATTGTTGGAGGTTGTTACTTTCGTGGTGTGGACCTGACAAAATGTTAAGTTGCCATAAAACGGAAACTGTTCGCAATATGGGACTAGACCACTCGTTAGCTGGCAACAGAATAACATCTAACAGTGTCAACAAAAACAGAACAAAAAAACACAGAAAAACAAAACAAAATCTACCAAACAGAAAGAAAAAAAAGATTAACGAAATAAAACGAAGCTGGACATAAAACTAAATACAAGAAGTGTTAAAAGACACACAAACGACAAAACCACACAAAACCCCACGGCAAGCTTCTCTTCATTTATGTCTGATTCAATTTAAACAAGAAACAAACCGACAAACAGCCCAGTGATTTTTCTTTTTTGTCTTGCCATTTCTTCCAGCACCTTTGTATTGAAATCATTCATCATGTGCCTTTTTAAAATACGACTAAATTGATGCATCTGTCCAACTATTCTCCATTAAAAATCATTAACGAATTGACGGGAAATCAGCCAGCTGCAAGAGTCTACCAGGTACTTGCAGATTGCTGAGCGCCACTCCTTAATCCTCAATAGTTATGATTTTTGAGTTAACTAGTCGAATATTGCCTCCTGACTCATATTGTTGGAGGAAAAAACCACACAAATAAGACATAATTCTCTTTAGCCTTGAACATTTTACTTTAAATCATGATTCTGAAAACTATGCAGACAACGAGTATTTAAGTCAAAAATCGCGTGTTGCTGTTTATGACGTCGCTCAAAATTTGAAATAATAATCACTCTATTAGTTATATAGGTACCAACAACGTTTCTGTGTTTCTGTGTAATTGGATTTCACGTTCTGAAGACAAGGGACCTTTACATTTCTAGAAACATCGACAACTTACAGCATCTTCGATTTTAGGGAGACATCTCGCCCACTTAGTAACTCATTATCCTTAATCCACGTGAAAGTAGCCGGCGGTATCGCCTTGACCTGACATCGTAGCTGGCGGTAGTCCCCCTCGCCGCACCTGATGTCTTGCTCATCGGCAACAACTTCTGGTTTGACTTGGAGAAGGAAACATACCCGTTATTCAGTTGTTAGGGAAAGGAATTACTTAGAGTAGACATGCCGACTCTTCGCGGAGCTTTGTTCTAGATCTGGGACAGCTTGAAGTACAATGTAAATTTACTCTGAGTCGACGTTGCGATAAACCAGCACTTGTTCTGGGTGTTTGTCTTGCAACTTTAGAACAGGTTGGCTTTAAAGCGTGGCATCCGACATGATAATTATACACTGAGGGATTGCAAAGCGCTGAACGGTTGGCCTTCTAGAACAGTGCAGGTTTGTCGAGGTGCAGCCTTGAGTAAAGCTGTTTAGTTTCGCACGTTAGTGGCAGGCGGCAGCTGCCGTACGCCCCCCTATCAGACGTACAGCTTGAGCTGTCTTTCCGACTACCCTATGGATAACCCACACAATGCACACAAATGCGTGAACCGTTTGTTCCCTATTTGCGTCGTGCGAGCTTGCAAGTTCGTACGGACAGGCATGTATGTCAGTGAGCCGCATGGCATGTGCTGTCAGCGTGAGCCCGCAAGGGAAAGTCTTGGACAGCCATTGCTCGTATTTCGGGGAACAAGAAGAAAACCTTTGTCGAGGCCATCGTCAAGACACAGTTCGTCTGCTAAAACCGAAAAAATTTGATCAGGCAAATTTGGGACCAGAACAATAATCGTTTCAATTAATATATTATTCCGTGCACTGCACTTTTACCGCTGCCTTTGAGACTTGGCATGTCGACCGCAGACTTGCAACAGACATATCTAATGTCCAAAAGCTTAATATGTTCTCCTAAATGACTGTCCTTCTGAGTCCTACATGGTGCAAGGAACGATTTCTATAAGTTTACGGTGTATTTGCTTTATATCTCCAATCTATTCAGTACTTAAAGAAATGAACCAGTCAAAGAGAAGAGAACATTGACTTCATTAATCATTCAAGTTACATGCATGACTTTTGTTTAAAGAGAAGAAACGTTGCATACAGTAACTTAAGCTATTTCCCTGGAACATGTATAAACGGGGGGGGGTGTACCCATTCTTCAGGATTTATACCGTATTGCCTGTGCTTCAAATGCTCTGTAGATAATTGTTTTTGGCTTTTGCCTTTGTCCTTTTTGTATGTTTGTATCTTTTGCAATTTTCTATAACAAGTAAGCGACTGACGGTAAATGTGGACAGGGTAACTCACACTGCACGTTAATGGTTATCCAGCGCTCTTTGGGAAACTCCCGGTAACCGTTCTCCGCTGTGCACGTATAGACACCAGCCTGTTCCCGCTTTATATTCGGTATGCTCAAGGTGGCGCTTGTGGACAGCACAATGTTGAAGCTGGTATTCACCATGAATCGCCACGTAATGCTAACAAATCAAAGCACAAAATAATAACAGAAACAAACAAGAAACAAAATTAGAATGCTTCAGTGACGGTAGTAATATCCAGAGACTAAAACCGAGGGCCTGGATTCGTATAGATCTGGTAAGCAAGGTGGGGAACATAGCTTCTTCACCCAGCAAAAGTTACGAGACAACATGCAACACCTGATTTTTGTCGAAGTGCAATGAATGAATTGTTTTCGCACTAACAGGACACTGATGCTTTGAGTGTTAAACTTTTGCCTGTACCAAATTATTAAAATGAACACAATGGTTATTTGGCCAAATATGACAACTAAAGACATGTATTCGCTCATAAAATCGACCATTTAGGTTTTTCTACTGTTTGCCCCTTCTGTTCAATGTATTTTTCTACAAGGAAAGGACATACATGTGCACGTCAGCGTCAATTGTGAATGAAACGAAGATTTGTGGCTCTTCGTGAAAACAAAAATCTTCGTTGATCTACTTTTCGACCTTTCCACTCAATGCTATTTGTACGTGTACAAGGGCCGGTGAGCTATTGGCAATGCTAACATTTCAAAGTCTAGCTGTAATGAACTTTTCTGCGACACAATCTTTTTGCACCTTTGAACTTTTCTTCGGTGTATGAAAACTCTTACACGTTCCTGTTTGGTTAAATGCATTGAAAAGTGCACATTTTAATACAACCAATAGTATGCATGTATTCCGGACAATTGAGGGCGCTGTTGGGGTCATCTAAGTAAGACATGGCTCAGTGCATAGGTATTTCTGTTCAAACTGTGAACCTAGAATTACTAACCGAAAACATTTCTGTGAGAGGGACTGATGGATTCTTATTGCGATGCACATAAACAACAATAAATCAGCAAAGAAGAGAAAGCTTAGTCCAGGAAAATCTACAAAAACGCAGGACATTTTTGTGTACAAACCAATGTAGCATTTGGACGTCTTCCTGAGATCACATCACAGTTTTGCTCATGAGTATTCAAATCTCATTAGCATTAAACCAAAAAGGCATTAAAACACCCTTTGAAATAGTGAAATCAAAATCAGGTCAATTGAGGCACAAAGGTACATTTCTGGTTTGTCATAAAAAAGGTGATTGCAGCCGCTCTTTCAGAAATAGACGTTGTACCAGAGACTTGCAGGCCCCGATGCAGAAGAAATAGCTGGAAACGCATTGCAGTCAGTCGAATACTGACGTAAGTGTACACTCACACCTACACGCATTCCCTTAACAACTCTCTTGACAGTGACCAGGTGGTCTTTGGGTGATTGCACCAGATAACTGCTCGGTCCTACCGTGGTTCTGGTGACCCCACAGCCTGGCACGTCAGCATGACGTCATCGGACTCGTTGTAGGCAAACCGGTTGCTGTTGTTTTTCTCCAAGGTGGGCGTTGCCCCAGATACAGGGAAGATACCTAGTATTTCTGGCGCGACTGTCCAGTGCATAGAGGTAAAAAGAGAAACAAAAATGTCCGACGAGTAAACAACTATCATTATTTAATTAAAGTCTTTCGTTCAATTGTCTTAACAAGATGAAATAGCTACACTTTACAATAACTCACCTGCTCACTCCTCTTGGCTGATCTATAAAGCATATCTATTTCTACAAACAAGATTGTGTAGCCTGTCACGTCAAAATCCTGAAAAAGTCCCTCTCTTTCGTCTTGTTTTTGTTACTGGCATCACACATAGTCTATTCCCTATAAAATACTTGTGAATGGTTACAATTACATCTAGTGTATATGCTGGTGTGGCAATGGTGTATAGGGCTACATGCCCGGAGGGACACCGGGGGTGCTCGCATCATTCACGGGGGAACCAGGAGAAAACAAGCTGTAACTGCATGGCCGTGTTAACTCAATGGAAACTATACACGGCTATCAAATGGGGAGGGGGCACCCATGGGCATGGGTATCTGCCGAGGGAGGGGGCACGTCCCCCCCTCAGCAGTTACACCACTGTGATTAAATAACCTGATGTCTTTCTCGCTGACCTTGTTCACGTCTTATTGAAACCACGACTTCTGCTTACACGACAATGGTTTCTTACTCTGAATGTCTTCATGACATGTAAAAGTTGGATATCCCGCGTGTTATTTCGTCTGGCAATTAGGATACGGTGCATGGATGTGTACTAATTCCGTGCTGGTCAGTTGAGTAATTTCTTTATGATTTTCAATAGCGTCCCACTATTTTGTAGTTGTGTCAAGGTATTGCCATACCGTAGAGAAACGTGTCCCTTTTCTATGGTTATACCAAATATTCATAAAAGTTTGCTCTCCTGCGCTTCTTTTTTTTTAACTAGGTTGCATAATAAAAAAATAACATAAATGGTTTACTTTAAAAATGTTTCGTTCTTTTTACATTATCTATCTAATGTAGTGAGTACTGGTTGACAAATTAAAGCCAATTAATTGCTTAACTGAAAAACATCCCATTGAAAAACATCAAGGATACCAACTATGCTCTCCGTGAGAGCATCCTGAATGTACTGACACATCTTCCGCCTCAACCCTACTTTCAAGACATCGCGGCGCCGCTGCAGACACGGCACAACTGGACAGGTGCCTTGGCGTTTTGTAATCTAGCCGTCAAAATGATAAAGACGCTATATCAAAATCAAATTGTCCTGAACAGTATTAGATCCGTCAGAAGGATCTCTGAGTCGGATCATGACCATCAGCTGAGACGGAAGGGCGCTGCAGCTGCTGAAAAACTGTCAGTGACAAACCAATCTATACTTTCCGCATTTACGTGTGGCAAGTGCGGAAGGCAGTTCAGTGACCTCATTAATTGTTTTGGAAGTATTGCGACGTTTGTGTAGCGCCCTCACCCAGTCTTGCCAAGTGATCTTACTTTCGCAGGCTTTGTCATTACTACCCTTGCACGAGGGTTGTCAACATCTACGTTTGTCTTCACCCCACCGATTAAATGAAGAAAGTATACTTAGACGTCTTCAAGCTGTTTCCTCATTGTTCTTATTATAGACGACCTCCCACATATATTACAAATGACTGTCATTCCTCTTTGCCTTTTTGTGGGGAATCCTAACGTTTGCTATTGAAAATTTGGTGGTGCCTAAAGAGGCTATAGTAGATAGGTGTAGCCCTGGGTTGCTTAAAAGAGTATTAAAGACACACCCTTCGTACGGCTATTACGCACATTAAGACAAAACAAGTTGCAACTGCTACTTGAAGTAGAACCAGTGCATACCCGCCCCCAGAGTTCTCGTTTGTGGCCACGGCGTCATCTATCATAGTGGTTCCAGGCCAGTTGAAACTCCAACCACTCAAACGAACGCCGACTTTGACCAGTGCCAAGTTTATTCAACAACTACAGGAAATTGGTTCATGTGAAGGGATTACTATAAAAAGACGCCCTGGAGAATGTTCGACAGTTTTCATTAGTCACTTTCATTTTTCAAGGCACAGCAGTCGTCCTTGTGTTCATAGACCGGCAAGCTTTTCTTCAAATTCAGACCACTTCAAGAAGCTACATATTAAAATGTCAGTGAGCACGTGGACTCAACTCAGTGCAGCCAGTGGGGTTTCGAACGTGAAATGAAAATAAGGTTCCTAATAATTTGCATTGATCAGTAAGCTGCGTTTAACCCACGACCGACGCTGGCACGCTGATGCTAGCCAAGATATGCTACCTCAAAGCTTTCCGCTTAGAGTATTTTCCGAACAACTTCTGATAGACCAGAAGGTATACGACAGGTAAAGGTTCCTGGCAGCGTTGTAGGTGAGTTCTTTTCGAGTAAAAAAGTTCTATGTTGAATATTGAACTTGTTACGAGGGAGTAGAGGGACAGAACACACTTTTATATATGGCAAATGTGAAAGGTGTGTACACAGGGGTGTTAATCCCCCGGAGGAAACTACATCTCCTCCCCACACGATTTAACCTAAGGATTAGCTAATGAATCATCCTTTTCCCCACATTTGTGGTAGGAAAAAAGTCAGATGGGGAGTATTTCGGACTTCCTAGCAACCCAAATGTATTAAAAAAACACTCACAAATGGAGAACATGTTTATACAAAAGTCCAAATAAAGGCTGTTTTGATGTACGGCTCTGATGTACGGTTTCAGATGTATTAAGCAAGATGAGCATCTTCCTTAATGTTACGTGGATTCAGCACCACTCCACCTTTTAAATTTCCAAGGCCTAGTAACTCATTCTCCTTCCCCGAACCCCCAGTTCCAGCCAAATTATAAGCCACTTGCACAACAATAATTCTTGGTAGTAATAGCGAAAAAACTTACCAACAACCTGCAGCGTGATGTTGAGGGTCGTTGGCCGCGGCAGGGTGTTTACCTGGCAAAGGTACTTGCCTTGGTCATCACGCATTATGCCGGTGATGCGGAGGTTGTAGGTGCTGTTGCCGTCCGACTCAATCTTAAATCTCCTGTCGCGGTGGACTCGATTTGTCTCGTGGAAGAGGGCTGGACAATAAAAGTGGGAGAGTGAACACAGAAGGAAGCATTTTGCTTATTACTTCAACAATTTCAATTCTTCAGTTTGAAATATAAAGCGAGATGCTTAATAGGTGAATATTTCATAATCTAAATGTATTTTTACAAATCGTGTAATTTGGTCTTGCAGTACCAACTTCCCCTGTGCCAAAATAAGCGTTAACGCATGACGGGATGAATTTGTGCTGTACTGTAAATCTAAAGTTAACTTCTTAGTCTGTCAAGACGTTCACAGTAGGACCGACAATATCAGGCCAACGGTTTTGCCCAGCAGAATACGTGCCATGTGAAAAAACGCCCGGACAATACGTAAGTATGCAAGATCACCTGCATAGACTCTCCTGCGCATAATGTATGCACATCTGCATCAAAGTATCCAGTATCAAGGAGGAAGGAAACTGCTAGTATCCCTTGTGGTATTCAAACCAAGCCACGTTTTGGTTGTGATTTCTTGCCCTGAAGGACCCATGTGCACACCCATACGAACAGCAACAAGTCAGAAAGCATGGCCAAATTACTACATTAGGTGTGGCCTGAAATTACGATTTATGGGAAGTGACTGCAGCCATTATGCATGACAACCTCGTGTCATTTCATAACGTTGAGAGTGCCTGTAACGCCATACCTAGAGAGACGGACTATTTGTCAGAAAGCGCTATCTGGGTGCGATATCTTTGAAAATTCAGCCTGGTTATTGTCCATTTAATATATATCCTCACAGGAATCTTCTGAATTTCATTTTTTTAATCGCACGATATAATTATCCTTAACCGTCTATTGTTGGCCTTAAAACCGAACGGACGACACAAAGGTCACGCCTCCTCGTATGTTGTCCCTCGTTTTGGTATCCCTGCATACTCACTGGTCCATGTGAGTTCGGGCGGGGAAGGGAGTGTCTCCTAGCTTGCTTAGGTGTGACTGTGAGCCGCGACCTGCCAGGCCTTACCATCCGTCGGCCTAAATGTGGTACATGTACCATCAGTAAATGCTGTCATGTGTGTCTCGTATTGTGCACCGTCATTTTCCAATGGACAACCGAAGAATCTAAAATACCCTTGATGGTTGTCAGATTCTGCCCCAAACTGTACATTCGCCCGTTATTTTTAAACAGCTTTCTTCATTCAGTTACACGTAGTATCAAGTAGCAGCCACGTTTGTGACGTATACAAAAATGACCCTGCTATCTGGTAACCCGAAGCAGAAAAAAATTACTGCAGCAGCATCCCACTTACATGAAGACAGTGACCCCGCGCTGAATATCACTTTTACCAAGTAGGGTGTTCTCCTGACTCAGATTTAAGGCGGCTTTCCATATGTACGTGTTTTGGCCGCGTTGCGTACGCGCTGCGTTCATGCGTTTCACTTTCACGGACACAAAAGAAAGACTGGATTAACATAACACGTATGGCGTTGCGTTTGGCTACGCTTGGTGCAAGTAATGAGATAGTAGTCTCCGTCGTAATCTACGTCCCTTCAGATTAGCCTATACACCAAAGGAGGTCCAGCTCACATATTGGCGTGGAGCCCAGGAACGTCCAGGACACGGTGTGGTCGTCCTTGTCCTTGACCGTGCAGGACAGGAGGACATCGTCTCCTTCGTATCTGGAGATGAAACTGGGGCTGTATGAGGCGATGACAGGTGACCCTGGCTCTGATGAGAGATAGAAAGAGAGGGGAAAAGGAAACAGCCAGACTGGCTGGGATGGGGTTAATCCTGTGTACTCTACGTAGACGTATACATTCGAATGACAGTTTGTAACTGCCGTTTGATTCCATAACTTCAGATGTGTCTTCACCCACTTTTTCCTTTAAGGTATTCCAGACTTAGGCAATGGAACCAATAAGTATCAAAAAGGATAAATGAGAGATTCAATGTGATTCATTTGGGTGTTTGTATCTTTCACATAATGAATGAAATCAGATTGTCAAAAAATGAAAAGAACAGGTAGTTAGTTGGCAGATATTCAGTAACGTTTTCATCTAATTTAAAAATGAAATTGAACCTTGATATTAGAACAAACAATGAAAACGCCGTTGGAAACAATAAGGAACGAGGTTAGTCCAATTATTTAAGGAACGGTCACAGGAATAGAATACAAATACTAGTGAAAAGCGAGTCAGAAAAGTTGACTGAACTGGCGGTCAACAAACCAACTACTAAATAAAATGACGTCATAACTGAGAAAACAAGAGGTGCATTTGCAACTGTGCAAAAATAAAACGTGCACGAAACGAACCAAAGAGAAAACACAGCTTTTCACGGCTTTTGGATCAGTCAGATGGATAGCAGCTGTAGAACCGAAAGGAGCAAATTCAATGTAGGTACGCCAACGATCAAACAGGAGAAATGTGCTGATATTTAAAGATTTACGAAGGACTCAGGAAAAATGTCACTACGATGTATTTAGCTATACTGCTAGCTATTAAGGCAAAAAACTAAGCACTACCAGCAACCTGCCTCACAATGCGTCTACATGTACAAACCGCCGATACGCACATAAAATAAAGCTTTAGCGACAGATTGAAGAAATTAGCTGAAACGAAACAAATACCCCCCCCCAAAAAGGGATAAACAAAAAACTGATAAGGGGCTTTGCTGTGTACTTTGACAATCCTCAATACAAAAAAAAATGCAGGAAAAAAGTCTTGCAACGTATGCTTTCAAAGCTTCGTTTCCAGATAAATTATTGCAACCGTTTATTTATTTTTTTTTAGTTTGGAAATTTAAATCTGTTTAGTTAAATATATTGTACAGACCAGCAGTCGGGGAAATTGTGTCACCCTTAGTACCAATAAAATCACTAGGGGAAAAAAGTTTATTTTCATGGGGCGTTGATCGAACAAACTGATGGTGGTTAGTTTGGTTATACAACATGAGACATGGCTGCATATTACCGATGAAATGGCGTGGTTATTACAGGAACAATGAGGAAACGACAGGCCGTGGCCCAACATTGATGGTACCAATGCTCAAGAAGAGTCACTTTCCTGTCTCTAACGAGAGGAGAATCTCACCAAAGACTAGTATCCCACCGCCCCGCACAGCAACTTCGAAGCAATGGTGTTAATTTAACACCCTTGGTGTAATCAGAGGCTTACATCAGTCCTCTTATGTGAGTCATCTGATGACAGTCCTCTGATAAATTAACACCAATTTGGTAGTGTTGGCTTGTATTCCCTCATTCTCAGATGATTTGTGTCACCAAAGTTACCTCTCGCAGTTACAGATTCTTCCACAATATACGAAGAAGATTTCCCAGTAAAATCTACCGCACCTCTCCATTCTATCGGTTTCTGTGCGTGTGCAGTGGGAAATTTCAAAATTAAAATAAGGTTATGCAAAGTGCTAGAACGTATTTCATGCTATATCTCAAAGTTATTGACGAGCTCTTTGGGTAAATATAATTGGTGTTTTTGTATACATTTTTCCCGAGTCCATTTTTTTCCTCTATTTATTTGACTTGTGGGTTCAGGTTTTTTCAGTAGGGTTATACCCAGTTTCAGCTTTACAAGTTGAGGCAGGCCATAACGTACCCCGAAGTAAACACCCACGTCAACGAAGCGTTGGCTACACCAAACGCTCACCCGTTACCACCGGGAACCCACCGGGGTAAGCTTTCTTGGCAAGGCGCCGCCGACTTGTCCACACCGGTGCCAATGTGTGATTGCAGAGAGCCAGCCAGCTCATGAATAACGATGAAGCCAGGGAGGGTTCGGTGTTGTGAGGAGTCTCTAATCGGCCATTAAATGTGATATCAGCCGGGCCCAAGGACCCCGGGTACTATACCAGTGGGAGCCTTCATCAAATATTCAGGGAATTGAGATGTCGCAATATTTTTTCTACCTCCACGTGGGCTCGCTCAGCAAGGGAGTATTGAATGTCTATTTCAGCTGTTTTTGAATATTAAAAGCCCCCTTTACGTATCGTGACAAGAAGCAAGGCTTTACCCGCCGGAGCATTTGACACCTTCTGAGAAGTTTTAGACGAGTGAAACTTTGATATAAATTCCTAAATATTCCATAACAACCCTTTTGAAACAAACATGTCACTTGATTGGCATTGTTCCATACTGAGATTGCTTGGATGGTTATGACACCCCAAGGGACGTCTCAGTTTGAGCGGACGTGGTCGACTCCTTCCATACGCCGACTCAAGTGTATCGAACTTCAATAACCTATCGTTGCATTGTAAACCGACCTGCGTCAAATGTATTAAGCATGAAATGAATTAATTTTGGAGATTGGGCTCGTGCTGGTGATTGGAGACGGCAGAACAGCGAGCATTACGCGATAAATGTGCTAAAATCACGTTAATTGCTTTGCACTGAAATATTGATGAGAGGAATCTTGTCTTGCAACAAAGGAATTTCTTTGGCAACATAGGTACACAATTACAGTCTTATACAGCTTTGTTATTTGAACAAAGAAACTTGAACATCTTTGCATATAAAGCGTCTGATTTTTATCAGTGAAAATTTCCCTGACTATTGAAGATCAAGGTATCTATGGGTATCTATGGAATATTACAAAGGAACATAAATGTCTCCGAGGAAGAAGCTGTGAAATTTTAAAGTATAAAAAGGACTATATTGAAGGGTGAGAGAAAACCGAATATTACATGGATTTCAATAGAAATTTATAACACACTGAAAAAAGGAAATGAATTATTGAGTGCATATTAAATGTAACTGTTGTTTTTATTTTCCGACTTCAATTTTGATCGGCTTACAAGTTTATTTTTTTTTTCCATTTTGATTTTCATATGGGATATCACACAGGTCAAAAATGGCCAGTGAGTACCATTAATTGAAAAAGCAAATTATTACTACAAGTCACTCTTCATGCACACGTCATCTCCAAAACATAAAACGAAAAATGTAAGTTCACTAATACCAATATTTACAACTGTGATGTTATTTTATGCTTAATGTTGGTGAGTAATGAAGCAAAGGATGTCGTGAATAAGGAATAAAAATGCATACAGTATTGTCTTTGTCCAAATTCCCAGCAAACGAACTCAAACAGAAGGAAATCATACATTTTGAAAACCCACAATGTCAGTTCACATAAACTATACACACGCAATATGAAATGAGAAAAATTAACAGAAACAAAAACGAGTCATCTGTCATAAAAAAGGTTACTGAAATGATCTTTCAAAACAGTCTTTTCGTTGTGCTACATGTAATTATATCTACACCATACGTGCACACAATGAAATAAATAAATAAAACTCGGAACGCCATTCGGAGTACATAAGAAGACTCAACCAATGTTTTTCAACCAACAACACATATATTATTGTTCAGCTACAAGGCAGCAAAGTAAGCCGAGGTTACAAGGAAAGCAGTACTGTAGATCTTACAGAGCATGCACTATGTAAATGCTTCCATGGTAAAACAGCGAATTACAGCCTTTAAAATTAGGGACGGGGATAGATAATGCAGCTGCGATCTTTGCGCAAAAAGCAATCAAGCAATCATTCACAATTAAAAGTACCACTTAGCAAAAATGGCTGCCAAGAGCAAATACTCCACGCACCATTTTCCAGAGTACTAACGCGTCATTTAAAGCACATTAACAGAACACAAAAACCCCAGCGCCCACAAAGAACTACATCAAAAATTTAGACTTTGGACTGCGACTAAGACATGTATTCAACATGCAAAATTCAGGCAGAGGCAAGAGGTACAGACACCAGTAGGGGAGGCAATTGCCAGACGAGCAGGTGTCTTAACGGCAGCTGATGATAACGACCCGGTCGTTTCTGGCGCGGAGGAGGTATACGCGCATCAATATTGTACGCGGCGGTTAATGGTGCACTGTCCATTTGACTGCAAATGAAGGGATGACAATTGATAGGGCGATACACTGGGTGATCACTGGTGAGACCATCATCCACTTTTGCGGACTATTCATCTTCGATTTTGCCAAGGCTGCATTCGTTGCTTTTAATTTTTCCTCTTTTGAACATCCTCGTCGGACTAGCATTGGCATGTCTCCTGAAACACAAATCCCTGGCATATACCTGCTTAGCGGATTAATTACGGGTTTTGAAGACAGACTTTAGTTTGAGCTGGTCGATTGAATACCTTGAGTTATATTTAGTGAATTTTGAACAACTCTTATTAAGACTTAGATCGCTCTTTCAAATATTTGTCCTCATAATGTCTTTGAATAAGGCCATTTTGCATGAAATAAACACAATGAAATAAATTGCAAGCGGGAGCCCGAAGCTCGAACCAAAATCTTTTTTTTTTCAAGCGAAACATGGTATTTTCGAGCAAAACATTCCAAGCTAAGACTAAAACAGGTAAAAACATGGACATTCTTTGTCAGTTGTAAATTGTCATTTCTCTGCCAACTGACAATTCAATAGTCAATGTCACGACGATTGAATAGTTTCTGGTCTTTCTACCGAATATGAAGTCCTCAAGGGATAGGATCAAGCTCAAAGTTATAAACGCAGATGTCCACGTCTAACTTGGCCCGCTCTCCTCAAATGACATCGGTGGCTTTTTCTCACCTGCAGCAAGTTGCAACAGAAGAAATGCTCATCCGAGGCACGTATCTGCCATTGGAAACGTGTTGACCGCATTGCCACCTCACGGCCAACACAACGTCAAGCTAGCCATAAAATTGGCGGCAAAAACTCGTGACAAAACTAGAAATGGATATATCCCCGTCAATTTGCATATTCGCAGCAGCTTCGGGCAGGAGCTGCGTCAAGGGTCTGCGTGGAAGCAGTCCCGGGTGTCGCACGCGCGTTCGGCTTCGGACAATTTATGATGACAAACTACGGTGCAAAGAAACGCATTTTATTCCCTATTGTCGGCACTTTCATTCTTGGAAGGAAAGCCACTGTGCATGCAATATCCAAGGTCGGAAATTATCCATTCATTATCAAGCTCATCATAAGCTGTGAGTTTTTATCATGTCATTTCATTTTGGTCTTGCTGCCTGATTTTGTTGAGGGATGTAGAGAAAGTATGGAGACTTTTTGTCACATGTTTTACAGTACAAACTGTCATCTCAGATGAACCGACCAACCTGAAAATCGTCCTGTAGACTTTCACATAAGCCCTCGGTTTTGGCCATTTTGAAATCACAGTCGACATCATTAATGATCTGTGCGAAACAATAAACCCTCACGGACTTGTGCAAGGCAATGCTTGATAAAGAGAGCAGCCAAACTTTGAAACTTCGAACAGCAAGCTTACAGTTGAGAGACAGATCGACTAACAAAGGCAGAAACACTACAGTGCCTATATTCTCCGTCTAAGGGAATTTCGTTTTGGGGAGGGGGGTTCCTGTATTGATCAATTAAAACTTCAGACGATTCAAGATGTCAGCATCCTGCTAAAAACAGCCCCTTGCAGCTTAACATGCAGGGGTTATCAGATTTTTTTTGGGGGGGCATAATTGGTTAAGACTAATGTGAACACAGGTTAGGGAGTCCGTTTTTCAGGGAGTGGAAATATGCCCTTCATTGTAACAAATGGGACAACTTTGTAAAAAAGCAACAATTAAACTGTGTCTGAAGAGTGGAGATCTCACCACAGAAGTGTAGTTCGTTTCAGCAATAAGGATTTCCTGCATAGGCGCAGCCGTGCGCAAGGCTGTGACGGACTGAACACTTGTCATTTTGGGCCGCTTCATTGACTTCGATCCAAGCACGGGATGACAGCTAGCTTTTGGTAGTTTTAACTTTTTGCGACCAGTATTGATGCAACATCCACCTTTTGGCGCGCCGTTTCACTTTATGCGCTCTGGTACATGATACAAGAAAATGACACGTAGCTGTAGGTGAAGAATCCATCTGATATGGAATGGACTCTTGAAATTTCATAGCCAATTTCCGCCACTGGTTACCAAGTTTGCACCGTTAATAATAGATTGGCGTGTGCTTTTAGTGGTGCATTGTGAGACACATCTAGTGACAGCGAGGGACATGTGACGCACTACGGCTTCGCAAAGCAGCCAATTACAATTATACGAGACCATAGCAGAGCGTTGCCCTTACTGAATTACGATCGTGCTACCCGCTTTGCTTATAACATAGGTGCTCAGCTTTTCTTGAATGCCAACACTATCTCGTGTTCTCTCGAATCACTCGTCTCACGGTGCTGGGCGTTGGTTACCTCTGATTTCGTCGGAGCACCGATTATGATTTCTCATCCTGTCACTGGATGATAATTCCCCAAGCCCGTACTGCAAAAACCGTGGTGTTAAAAACAACACATTTTGGGTGTTATCAGATGAGCACCCAGAAACGTGCAACTTTAGCACTGCTGGCGTGACTTTACACACCTACAAGTGTTACAGTGAACTGGAGGGTGACACCAAAAGTGTTGATATAACACCCCAAAATTTAAAACAATTGAAAGTCGTTGACACAATCCTTTGATAACCCCAACGTAACACCCCTGTTTATGCACTGGTCAGAGTCTTCAACACTGCCGAGTGCAAAACACAAGGGGCTGGATGCAGGGAGCTGTCGGCAACGCGTTTTTTTTCCCCCGAAAACTGCGCGTAGTTCACATAAACTGGTGCTCGAGTTCTGGACAGGAAGGTAGGTATACGAGTTGATGGGTGAACCAGTGAAGCATCCAGTAAGGTACGTCCTACCATGGAGGTGTTCCTTCCTCCATGGTCCTACCTATGGCTGGTAAGGTCTCATAACTGCTCCCGAAGTTGAAATAAAGGACCGGGAAGCAGGGGCAGCCCATACCATCGATGTTTGTCAAATTTGCATTTTCTCATTCTTTTTGATCTCTCTGACTTCATAAACATTAAATGTTTATCGTGAAGATTTGATACCAAGTGTATATCTGACTTCAAACATCCACAGTTCAATGCTGCGTTTTAACCCTTCGTAGTAAATTTACTCCTGCCGTTTGTGCAAAACATACTTACCAATATTTTGTCAAAAGAGGAATGACATTAAAAAATGCAGAAATGTTAATTTTAAATAAACTCAAAGCTACTGCAACTGTGTGGAAATCTTTGATTAGTACAAAACAATGCAACCAGCTGGGGTGAAATGTTGACAACACAAAAGTTAGAAGTGACAGACGAATTCAATTTGCGGTTAGTGTGCTTTGGCGGTGCATGTTAGTACGAGGCATTCCGAATTAGTGTCGAGCACGCTGATGTTATAGAGGTCCGCATGGGTGCGATTCGGAAAAAGACTTTTAGTGTAGAGCCCTCTGCATTTTAAATTAATAAATTTTTAATGTAACATTTCGCATGGCATTTTCCACATTGCTGGACAGCCCAATTCAACTCATTTCAGACGAAAAAGGGAAACATTTTTGTAACGCCAGTGGCCACAAAAAAGGAAAAGAGAAATATGAAACCAAAGAAATACATATGTACCATTAAGACACTATAACCTCAGATACTTGTGGAATACCTTTGGTATCACTAGCCTACCAAGTGGATCTATTTTTTTTCTTTTCTATTGCCTAGAGAGTATGAAATTACAAACACTCTAGGGATCAATTGACGGTTGCCTACGAAGTGACGTACTGTTCAATGACTTTATTAATTAATTAACACGATACCACTGTTCGTAGTGCAGCAACTATCCACCATATATCAGTTCGTGATGCAACCGAAAGCTTGCAAAACAAAACAAAAAAAAAACAAAACGTGTGGTTAGAAATTGCTTCGACCGCTATCGGAGTTTCTTTTCTTCTATAAATTATTCACTTATAATAACACAAATAATTCAAAGTTTTAAAAATTGCCTCTTCTTACAGGGCCCAACATTCCAATCACTATTGATTTGTCTTCCTATCGGTAACCGTTGTAACGTATGCAATATTTATTAAGTGTACTGTCGACGTGGCTATTGGAAAACATGAGACTGATATGCATTTTTTTACCTTTTGGTAAGATTATTTATTTCTGAATTGTTTTCGACTTGACGTTTCGCAAAACCGAAAAACGAAATTCAAATCGGAACATCTGCAACAAATATAGGTTATTTGAGCAGCAGGGATGGACTGGGCAATGACACGGCTGTCAGAGGAGGCCACAGTTCGTCAATAAATTCAAGAGATGGCACGCGGCTTAATTGCCAATGTGGCTGATGTCAACGTCGCAGAGACATTCCAACATCTGTAATAAGCTGTGTCCCGTTAATGAAAACGATAACTAGACTACAGCAACCAAATTTGGTTTTCCATAAACGGAGAGTGAGTGCAACAATTCTGGATCAGCAAAAGTTTGGGATGACTTGATTAAATAAGATTCTCTTCTAGAATTGTCAAGCCTTCATTTTTCATTCCATATTTGTTTTTATTTATTTATTTATTTATATAGATACATTTGTCTGCGACAAGTTTCGGGAACATTAACAACAATGCAGTTTTGTGGCATTTCCGGTCGTTTTGTAACTATTTTCTGATTTCCTCCGATATGAGATCAATGTGTACAATTTCCCTTCAGCATTCTAAACTTTCCTGTAAAGTAACGATCCATAATATTCCCTCCACAATTGCTATAATTCGTCTTGCATGACACAGTTCCGGGCAGTCGATATTCGTTATGAAGTAAGCGGTATGCAGCGTACTGGAAACACCATGAAATTATGATCTTACCAGATCCGTTTGCAAAAGCCAACCATTTTTCCCGTTTTCAAAGAGCTAAAAAAATGCTTGGGACGGATCCCGCGATGCTGTCACTAATCTAAATGCCCCCAAAAAATGCCTGTACGCGGCGGTCCGGTGATAATGATTCTGATGCGCCAAAAGCGATCTGCAACTGTCCTGAAAACAGTACCCCCCCCAAAAAAATATTCAGTTCCCCTGAAACCGAGTCTGCGTGAAACTATATGGCGTCGGGGGGGGGGACTTGATTGAAATAGTGCCACTCAGTCACTAAATTCCAAATTTGAGCTGGTGTAGAGCCGTTCGTATGATCAACGATTTAGAACCGTCACACTCGTGTGCATGCCACTACCGGTGGTGACATAGTTTTAGTGCACTGCTGCTTTTTGAAATTTGACCCCACCGACCCAACCTGTCACTGACTTTAACTACTGATGACGAACAATACGGTTGCAACGTTGTCACTTACGCAAGCATTGAATTAAACGACATAACAATTGGGGAAAATAAACAGCACTAAATTACCCCCAGTGATCAAGGTTCTTTGGAGAGCACGCAAGCTATACTGCTAACAGTAATTAATGCAATTTTATTCCAAGTGCATTAATAAATTAATGAAAGGCATAATGAGGCGACATCGGAGGTGTTAGCAATGAATACAAATTTCAAAGCCTCTGGGAGGGAGGACATAACTACAGTGCCCGCATGTGTGGGTTAGAAACGATCAATTGTCTGCCATCTGAAAAACCGGAATTGTTGGATAACTTGATAGGGAAATTGATATTGACTGGGAGGGTTTGGCTACACCTAAATGAGATCAGAATGGGCTCTGTAGTCATGCGATGCCCTTAAAATTGGAACACATTTTGGCATGCTTGGCAGACAACAGAATTTAAGATGCAATAAAAATGGTAGCAAGGAAATGCCAATGTCGTACACAGAGGAAAAAAAAGATTGAATAAGAAGGACTGATTTCAAGAATTCCTCTTCCTTCAATAGACGGCAGGGAATGTGTTTAAACGTGAGAGTGGCCCATTCGCGAGAGCTGATAGTGATAAACAAATTTTCCTTGCGTGAACTATTTCGAAAATGAAAAGGGAAAGTGTGATTCAATGCCTGTTATAAGTTGATAGGGAAACAGCGACCCATAGAAATTAGGCGGGGAAAATGTCTGTGGAAGAAGTCCAAGGGCAAATTAATAAAGCCATTTTTTTTCCAAAACTTTATCAGATCTTATTCAAATGCTGTTAAAAATACACGTCAGAACCACTTACGACTGTAAACTTTGCTTTTAACAGCACTGCCTTTCTGTGAATTCATTATCTGATTTCAAACAGCGCAGGCATTGCTCTTTTTTGCCCAGTCGTCTTGTCTGGTTAGTCTGGTTTCGTTTAACCTTTTGCAAGCAGTAGAATTGGGCAAACGGTTGATCACGTTGCGGTTTGGGTTGAAAGTACCGCCAGCTGGCTATACAGACCTAATTCAGGAAAAGGCCATTTTGATCATGTTTTCTGCTCTGATCTTATGCAATTTAAATGTGTCAAATGGTTTTATGCCAGAACATTAAGAGATTCTAGATCTAAATGTTGCCTCTAAAATTTAGATTATGATAAATCACACATTTCAATTATTCATCATTGTAAATGAAATTAATCTGTAACAAACCTGTGTTAATTACTTTCAGTTTTAGTTTTAATTAATCATTAATTACTCAGCTCAAATGGCTGATTTCTGATTAAAATCAATTATCATGGAAACATCAGTTGGTCACCTCCCCCCCTTTTCTTTTAAATTCCCGCCCTTAGAAGATTATCAGCGAAGAAGTTATAGCTAGCTCCCCACAGATTCGGCCGATAGCGCAGCGCGAACTACCGCTTGCGCATATCCACCGAATCAATCTGCCCACAATATCAAGAGCCTGTGATGAATATCTTCAGAGTGGCGCAGTCTGACAATGACCTTGAGCAAAATGCCAATTTCAGAACGAGTTCACTTAGGCGTGAAATTAAACAGAGCAATGGATGGTTTAAAGATTTCATTTTTGTTTTAATTTTATTTTTTTTTCTTTCCTTTACCTTGAAACATAAATTTCTGGGAAACAGCTTGAAGCTATGGAAAAGCATCGGAGATTGGATTTCAGAAATGTAAAAACGTGACAACTAAGCCACGGGGGGACCTTAGAAAAGCATTGCATCCTGAAGCATTGCTGTGCTCCGACTGCTTAGCAACCCCGGCGCTTCTTATTCACGAAGACAGGATCACACACCTTCGCATTGGGTGGCAAAGATAGGCCAGTTTAAACAAGTCAGTGTCAGAGCCCTGCTGGCATGGTGCAAACGTGCCGGCAGTGCTGTAAAGGAGTTCATCAAACGTCCTTCTACATGACAAGTCGTAACTAACATGAACGACGACAGATATATATATTTTTTTCAAACAGTTGTTTCTTGTGAGAAATTTGGTTAAAACTGGATGACAATTGTCAAAAACTAACAGGTCTTGCAGGCACATTTGACAGACTCGGCCACAGTGTCCGCCATAATTGTTTCGGTCATGCAAGAAGCCAATGGGTTAATCGTGAGGTAGTAAGTAAAAAACGTTAGTTTAAATTTTTAAAAAGCTGTTCTCAAGCATATTGACAAAGTTCGTTAGATTAGTACATACATGAACACGCAAAAGCTGCATTAGTGACATCCAGTCGTAAGTCAGTAAACGATTTATTAGCAGAACGAATAATGCATTTGAAAATAATCGAGTGATGTTAGCCGTTAGTGAGGTGGTTTGTGAGTGGCAGTGGTGCGCAGGACAAATCGCAGTTCAGTTCCAATGGCGGATCCAGTGCCGATTCGGTTGCTTAACGATGGGACTCCAACTCTGGGCAAAGCATGCGTACAGAGAATGCAGTGTGCATATGCAGCCATTAGCCATGCTGAAGCATGGAGGACACAATAGGAAGGCGCCACTTGAAGCGAATACATTTGGAGTGAATACGAAAGATTTGATTTTTGGCCAGACCAAACAGCGCCCCCCATTGTGTCCGCCGTACCTCAAATAAGCTAATGAACGGACTTGTCATCCCATCGCTGCAGTTTTCATAATGCCATTGCACAGTTGTGCCATGATCTAAGACCCAAGCCAGGGAGTGTGCAAAACTGCAGGGAAGACCCTGAACCCGCCATTGGAGACTCGATTCCACCCCATACCTATGACTGTCGTGATCGCCTTCCGGCATTCGCCCACGTACCAGCCGGGCATACTCGTGTTTGTCTGCAGCATCTTGGCCAAACACTTCACAGTCAGGTGGTCCTCTGGCACAGTTGCAGTGCCGATCACCCACTCGGAGGACACTGACGAACAGAGAAACGGACCGGTTTTATCTTATTATAGGCCTGGTGGAGTTGGAGGGACAACCCCCATTAAGATGCTCAAGTTATCTGTGCGAGCTCAACTGGAACTCACATCGATAATATAGCAGACATTGATATAGGCTTACATCTCATGCCCACCTCTGCACGAGAAATTTTTCATCGCGGCAAAAATACAGTCTTCTTCTTTACTTACCACAACTCGAAACTGTAAAATGGTCCACATTTCTAAATTAGTGTTTAAATTTTACTCTTAGTCCTGTATGCCTAGTTTGCGTAATACCAAGGGCACGAGGATTACCTGGTGTACTTTACTTAGTGTTTGACGCTGACAATGAAATAAACCTCGAAACAAACCTCGGTGATGCTTAAAACTACGCTAAAACAATCTTAGAATGTCTTATCCCCTTCAAGCAACATATGGATGATTATATGTCAAGTTGCCTGTCCGTTATATCTATTTCTAGGGCTCACTTTGAAGCACTTGGTAGAATAGCGACCAGGAGTCATTTGCACGGTCGGTTCTTCGCGCCAACGGAGACCTCTATAACGTCAGCGAGTCGACATAGGGACACACAAGGTGGGAAGAGCCCCAAAATAAACGCATACAGCTAGCAAGACACCCACGGATATCGCAGTTATTCTCCATCTACCATACCATACCTAGGGACGTAGTCATCGCGTTCATGCAGCGCACCATGGCTAAGCTGGGCCGTTTGGGTTTGGACTGGGCCACTATCCGAGCGCATTCGGCGGAGCGCCGGCCCATCGGGTACGAGGTGGTGCCGATAATCACGGAATCTGTGGCTGTCCCGGGTAAGACTGACGGTCAGTGGAGACAAGACAGAACGAGAGACAGTTTCAAACCGATTGTCAATAAAGCACAGGCGGCCTTGGCCCGCGGATCAAGAAACCAAGCGATGACGAACTGACCTCGGTGAGAAACAAAACAGACTTAAAGATAAATTAAAACAAATATTTAGGTCATCCTCTGTGTAAGTGCCATCATTTCTTCTATGGTCATTTCAGTGGCAAATTTATGCCTGCTAGAGACATCCTATAGGAGAGTGTGCTGTGTTTCTGTATAAACGAATGAGCTCACAAACTCAGTAACGTCAAAGTGGGCTTTTTGTTGCCGACCCCGTTTATTGCATAATGCCAATATATACACAAATTTAGCAGAAATCGTCCGATAGCGGGCTAACCTTTTTCCTTAAGCAATTATCGCAACGGAAAAGCATCGATGATACCTTCAAAGATACAAAAAAATAGCTGGAGAATGTTTGTCTCGTGTAGAACAGTCGGAAATCAGCAAAAGGTTTGTCAGTGAAGTTTGCATACCCCGGACACATGCTGCTACTCAGTCGCCTGTTGTTGTTGTTTGTGAAACCAAAGTGCTCACGTGTTCATAAAATAAGGCGGGGGGGGAGCATTCTTTGGGATGACATCTCCCGAAGGTGTACGCTGTCCTTTATAGTTTGAACCGCCCGATGTAGACCTATATAACGACACCCGTATACCACGCGGTGAGCAAAAACTGTTGAAGAGACTATTGCCGGTTTAACTGAGCAGCTGAGCGCACGGCGGTGTTAGCGTTACGGGGGGAAAAGGGATGTGTCTTGACAAGTTCAGGGTTCGTTTCCATTGAGCGGTAACGAGGGAACATTGCCTATAGTACAGTGGCGTTAATCCCCGAGAGCGTGGAGGAATTAACCTCTTTTGACAATTAACTTGTTGACAATGGGGACTTGGCTATTAGATCATCCCCACACTCTGTAGTGGTGAGAAAGTTCTAAAGGGCGGATTTTTGAGATATTTTTTCCTACTTGTAAACAATCAAAAGTGTATCCAGGAGTACCTAAAAAGAGATAAACGTGCACGTTTTATACGTAGTTCTGATGAAACAGCGTGAACAGCGACCCCTATAGTATCATGTGGTGTCCAACGATCCCCCCTCCGCTTAGCCAAATATGAAGCTTTTTCTTTCAGCAGCACAACATTTGGGTTCGTCTGCAGCATGCCAAACTGAGCTATACAGAAAACCAGACAGCCCACTGAACTCTTTCTAATACAAACAAAACAGAGACTAAAGGGGATGGCTCTAAGACTCATTTTGCAGGATCCAGTCACACATTGCTCAGCAGCGTTTCCTGGCTTAACAGCCTGCATGCATTCGGCTCCAGCAATGCCACAAGACCACATCAAGGCCGTGCGAGCTTCAAACACTGCGCATGACACTACGCTTTGTCACACCGACCTGCACTTGAGATCATGATACCGTACCCAAAGTAGTCTTGCTCGCGTTGATGCACCGTCCCATGAACCAGCCTGGCCGGGCGCTGTTCGGCTTGGTCAACACCCTATATAAGCATTTCAGGCTTTTTCTCCCTGTCGGAAACACGGTGGTACCGACAACAATTTTTCCACGGGGCTCCTGAGACAGTTCTTTCAGTAGAATAAACAAAAAATACACACAAGAAGTGTCACAGTAGCGTCATCGTACACCTCGCTTTGGTCCGAACAGTCTTTGCTGTGAATAGACGAAAATGTGGTAGCCATCTAAATAATATGTCATTTTGTGGCAGATGTTATTGTTAGTTATATAGAAGTGCTACGGACCAAAAGTAAGGTAAAACCTTTTAACTTCCGTTTTATTTTATCAATTTACCTCCTTAATTTATTCTCAAACACTGAAAATCAGGGATAGCACATTAATTATGAACAGCAGGTCCTGCGTATGAATGCAGTGAAATGCATGTGCAATGAAATGTCCTCATTTCGAATTCTGATGTGGAAACCAATACCAAGAAGATTCTGGCCCCGAAATCCTTCCTATGTGTTCCTGAAGCATGCCGCATTACTGACGCAAAATAAATTGCCATCTAAGACACTCTGTGGATGAAATACTACCCCCGACCGTCTTTTTTTTAAATACGGGGCCTACTTGTGGTGACTTCACGCGAGGATCTCCCTCGCTTCTCACACCTGATGGATAGCACATGGTTTCGCGGTAGGTGTTAGATTGACACCCGCATCGCCGTTACTTCGCCAGGGGGGCGAACATTACGGTTTCGTCGAAACTCCTTAGCGTTTGCGCTTCGTTTGTGACTGCACGGTAGGTGTCTGCATTGCCTTTGGGTTCCAGCGATCCATGCTTCCAAAACGTTCATACATTTTCGGAGCTTCGGGACACTCGACGCCAAAATGAAACTGTCAAGTCAGTTGTCCTGGCGGAAATATGCAGTGATCATAATTGCAACATAAAGCTCAACTCGTGACAAAACGGTTCAAAGAGAATGACATGCAAGGTCAGAACTTAATTTTATCGATGAAGACACATCTTACTCCACCCCCATTTGCCGTATGGACTTCATCCAGGTTGTTTGCCTCTGTCCTGGGAGGGCAAGGCGATCTTGTTGTGTTGGGCGACTGTATTAATAATTAAAGCGGAGACTAAACTACCGCGTGACGTGCCAGTGGGCATAGCTGCACTGATTGTACAGCTTTTCAATAAGCAAAAAGTGTTCTGCCCAAACCAGGGAGTTCTTGGATGCATCAGATAATCTTTACGATTTTTTTATATCAATGTTCAGATCAAAATTCAAATACACAACCGGGAATGAAAGTTCACGTCATGAACAAAGGTGAGGGAAAAAATGATAAGGGGACAAGGCGAAATAACGAAGAAATTGCAAAATTTCTTCACCAATCTGCCTCTGGATTAACCCCCATCAATTATTGATATATTGTTAACGGTTTCGAACCCTTCCACTATTCTCCTCCTTGTAAACATTTATTTCCTCCCCCCCCCATCGCCGACACTTATGATGGAGCGAAACAGAAATCTTTTTATCGCGCTTTTTTAAGGAAAACGTTCCTTTTATGTGCTTCTTGTCCATCACAAACAAGCAGGTCATTGAGTGATCCGGTTAATTTTCAGAACATTTCATGGCTTGTACTGAGGAATGGGCTGATCTCAAAATACTTCCAGGAAAAAGTCACCCGTGTGAGAAATTATTACTTGTACATTTTGATGAAACCGTTTGTAAAAACTAGCCCTAAATGGAAAAAAAAACAATGAACAAAAAGAGTTGGGATATTAGTGTCTTGCGATTATAGTGTCTTGGCAGTTATTGATGTAATATCTAATCATCAAATCCAAATAGAGACGCTAACCTTGCCAAACATCAGCCTTCAGCGTTAGAGGTCGGGATAAAAATATTCTGTGGGAGTGACTCCAAGTGAGGTGAAAACATACGTCTCCCCACCCCCCTCGAGATGGCACCCGTGCCAATCCTGAAATCTTCAGGGGAAGCCTGCAGCGCGAGACTCCGCCGCTCCAGGTTTCTCTCTGAGGTCGTTTATTTGTCTTCGACAGGAAAACTGGCTGAAGCTAAAGGAGCTCGAAGCCCGTCCAACCGTCTGCACAGACGGCAGATCTTAACCTTTGTTTGATTTCGTGCGTATCCTCGACAATTTTTTTAGCGTATGTACAGTTTCCTGCTGACCAAAGTTTACCCACCCAAAAGCTTGGGCAGGAATATTGGAAGCTTCAAAACAATTTCAACCCAAGCGACTTCTGGTGTTTTGCATGACCACTCCAGAATGGCAGGCAGAATGTTCAGTTGGTATTACAAAACACAAAATGTTTAGGTAAGCCGAAAAGAGGAATGACGTATGCACACTTAACAACAGACGTCGAACCAAAAGGGTTAGTCGGCTATTAGTTGAGCGACTGCCCTTGATTTGAACAAAAAAATGTGTACAAAGCAAAAATTTGAATTACAAACAATAGAGAGACAATGAAAAATCTACAGTCACTAAATTGAAAGTGCTTACACATCTTTCAACGACGAAAGCATGTGTACAAAAATATATCTTAGCGAACAGTAAAGACTCTGAACTTTAAAAACAAACTCCACCAGCACCCACAGAGCATTTGCTTCTCTGCACCCGTCTCACGTGCAGACCTCAGACGCGATAGTCCAGAGTTCTCTCAAGTTATTAACATTACATGATGAGAACAACATTTATGATACGATTCACACATGCATGTCGTCAAGGCGCGTGTGCCGCAAACAGATCCAAACAAGCAGGAAAGCACATTCCGACTGCACATGTATCGAGGTCAACCCTTGCAAATATGTCACCAGTGAAATTTGATTCCCTACAGATGTTTCTGAAACATCTCTCACCCCAAAAAAATAAATAGATAAATAAATTTAAATATGCTTTCAGGCGAAGTTACAAATAGTAGATCACAGAAACGCAGATCGTTACTTGAAGGCCCCGTAAAAACCATAGCACTATCAGTTAAATATTGCAGCCAATTTTAAATGACAGCTCATTGTGGAAATGGTTGAGCCTCCATCGTTTATGACAAGCAAGCTCATATTCATGAAGAATATTTTGCAGAATATTGCAACAGTCTCATTATGACTGAAAAAAAAAAGACATTTCGGTATTGTCAAATCCCAAGCCACGTTTCACTCTCTCTTCAACCCTTGTAAAAAGAACGGGGTTGAAATCTGCTCTCCCCTCTCTGATATCCAGTATTTTTTTAACCATAAGAGCGCTGGACGAAAATGATCTGTGTCATGTCCGTTTGTTTTAAATCAAATTAGGAGGCGACCTCTGCTGCCCCCTCCCTCTTACCCAGGTGCCGAAATCGTCACGAAGCAATACTTCTTGCGCAGAGAGGTTTTCCTAGAACAAATGTTAATATCATTTCGACACTTTCATGAAAACTAAACTCACTGTTCTTACAAAATGTCTGTTTTTCTGGTCAAGTTACCCCCATGTGAACTTTTCTCTTTGACTTTAATTATGTTTATCGTAAGGTGACTGACGCTCTTGAAAGCACGAACCTTACATTGCCATGGAAAGTCATATGAAGCTCCACATATGCACTCCTGGTGAATGTCAGTCCAGGAATGTCAAGTTCCAAAAAGTTCGGGTATGGGCAGCTGATGTCTTGAGGGTCATCCTGCCCCTTCAGCAGGGAGTTGGTCTCCCAAGTGGTTAACAAACTGGGGAAGGATTCGCAGAATCAATTGGCAGTGAACTCAGAGGGAAGTTCAACCTCATACCCCCACCGGTACTGCAACGCATCATGACTCCCTCGCAGCCCGCTAACACGTTCTGTATGCATCGGAGCAATAAATTACTCGACGAACCGTTCCCAGGGGAGCACCTCTGTAACGAGTCGAAGTCGCATGGGAAGGGGGGGTAGGCTTCTTAAAAATCAAATGCTGTATAAAATAGTGGGCACGAGGTGCGAAGTTGACCGCATCGTGAGGGGAATCGCGGAACAGATGAATGGAAGTTCAGTACTGACCGTCTAGTAAACTACGCTGCACGTGGTAGTGTTAGATCCGCGGATACTGATAAGTAACATGAGGATTCAGATCAGGTGAATGTACTTGAATCATGATTATTAATCAAAACTTAAAGGCATCTTAGTGAAGTTGTCAATTAGGGCCAGTGTTTTCAAACTTAACGGCGGTTCACAGGCGTAATTTATTTATTTATTTTTTTTGTAACGAGGGATTCAAAATAAATTGAGGCCAAGGAACGAAACGCCCCTCCTTGTACAAACCATTTGGTTTCATCAATTGCATTATCTTCGACTGACTTGAAAAAAAAAACACCCTAAATGAGCTTTATACGATTTATTTAAATCTGGTACACCGAGTTCTTCAAATTTACGTGAACATAACTTGAATTCTCCTTACTGAAAACACTGTTACTATACCTCGTAAATCGGGGCAAGTTTCCTTAGTTACATAGGAGACACATACTCCGTTTTCAATTGCTATGAAGGGCAACAAAGGAACCAGTCCATTCCAGAGATGGTGGTCGCTACGCGAAAGCTTGCCCCGCCTTACGAGGTATAGCACCAGTGTCTTCAGTCTGGGTAATTCAAACTCTCATGTTTATACATTATGTGTAACCAGGTAACTCATTGTACCAGATTTGATTCAAATTGAGGCCGTGTCCGAAACGGGCTTCCAGAGCTACGGCTAGGTCTATTCTCTGCGCGTCTCCACGCGTTTCGAATGGAGTGAAGACCTAGACCTAGCTCTAGACAAGAGATTCGGATGCAGCCTTAGCTCGCCAAGGTCTGATACCCGTAAATTACTGGTGATGTTTTGCAGTATTTACGGCAGTGCATTGCTGGGATGGAATGGGGGTTATCGGTGTATGAACTGCTATCAGGGGTAGGCATGACTGCGTGTACGCATGCACGATTATATCCGTTTCAAAACATCAGTTGTTTTGTGTATCTATCTTTTTTAATCTTCCGGCCGTAGACTTGTGTATGTACCATAAAATGCCCATGCACTGTCAGCTTTAGTCCCTCCTAGCTAGTTAAATACTGGGTAGACAACCCAGTACTCGAAAGGTACCGTACCCCATTACAACAGTGGAAATTATCCAGCATCACCGAAAACGGTCACAGTTGCGTCTTTCATGTTCTTGTGTTCCAAATTCAATGTCACTTGTACGCACATGTGCTATTTCTCCAACTCGTGGCGTACGATGACCCCAGACTATCCCACCTTGCACTGCCGTAAACGCAGTGATGCGTCATTAGTACATATACAGGGATATTGTCCCTATCCAAATCAGCCAATGGCCAAAAGAGCAATCAACACAGGCCCCTTCATTGGAATACCCTTTGCAGCATTCCGTCCAGCATACTGTTAACTTACTTGAAAATATTACACACAGGGTGAGACAGAAAGAGGGCACAGCAGATAAACAAGACATACTAGATACGATCACACTCGGAGAATGTAAAAAAAAAGAAGAAAATAAGACTGAAAAGGCAAGGGATCCTGCTCTTTGCACTGGTTTAACTGACGTTTCCTGCATCATCCGTGGTAAATGGCAAAGTTCCCGGACTTTCTGTGCCAGTAAGAATAGCGCTTTGCCGTGACTGATATGATTGATTGCGTCATTGAGCATGTGCCCTTGATGCTTATTCACGCAAAATGGACACAAATATTTACCATCAACAAATTATCTCTTATCGCTGAAGTCACCATGTTTGACGCACTCGATTAATACGTTCCGAAGGAAGCTTCTCGTGCATATGCATCGGTAACATGTTTGTTTTTGTTTTTGTGGGGGGTTAGGGGCCAAATTCAATATGGCTGATTCGCACTTCAGTTTGATCAAGGTTTTTAAACATCTCATGGTGAAATCGTCACTTTACATATTCAAGTAATTACGATTGGCAGGTGGAAAGGTGCAATCGTTCTCCTTGATCGGTGTAAATGGCGATTACAGCTGCTAGGCTGTCAATGGACGTCCGGGGTCTGGCTCGGATCGCTATTCCATGCCATTGGCCCCTTGCACAATAAAATGCAAAATCGACTTTGAGAAGTCTTGGTTCTACTGTACACTGCCCTCTCCCAGGGCTCTTATTAGTCATATAGGCACCAGTTGACTGCTGTTTATCGGTTGATACTGCTGCAGTAGTCAAGGGGCAATGCAATGCTATACTGCTTTAGGTTGGAGAGGAAGGCAGTAACGTGAATTGGCAAGGTCACTCCAAGAGCGTAATGCCGTTGAGATTTAAAAAAAAAGAAAGGCTGGTCTGATCAGTAATGTGGTATACATCGTCTCCCACGAGTCAGTTGAACTCATAAAACAAACAAAAGTAACATAAAAATAAAATAAACTACAGAAAAACAGCATTACTACTGTAACTACTGATTAAACCAAACTTTCGAAATTTTATACAATCCCGCGACGACTGACGAAACTAGCAAACCCTTATAAAACCACAACAACCATTAAAACATTGAAAACAAAATCAAAATTAAGAGGAAATTGAAAAAAAAAGGACAAGCACAAATTTCAACATGGAGGTTAAACTAAATCCGAACAAATCTCTCCTTTTCGTTTTTTATGCTTACTTATATTGCAGCATAGAGATTAGTGAAATATAGCATGCAACGGCTTTGGAACGAGGTGTCCAGCCGTAAAGCCGGAGTCATTTGGCCATGAAGTCACTCTCCCTGGGCAATTCCTGAAGCAAGAGGATGGCCGTCCATCTTGGCGCGCGGAACGCCCCTCTTAATTCACGCCTGCGAAGATGACGGAATTATTCAGAGGTTGTTGCGACGATTCGCATTTCCCTCTTTAAAATTGCATGGCAACTAACCGTGGCAGTGTTTCAGCCTGTTCTTGAGCACTTCTAAATCGTTAAGGAATGGGGAATCAAAGGGGATTTCATTAATTTCGACGACGACCGACTCTGCCAATGTCCGTCAGGGTCTCATTGAGATGAGACGGTGATTTGCACTAAATGAAATCTCAAGACAACTACGGTGGCTGCGGTGATTAGATGACTGCTTACCTGAAGGTTGCAATTGTGGCCTGCCAGATCTGGATCATTCGGCCCCAAAGTGTAGATTTCCATGGACTTGTAGTGCACTTTTTGACCAACCCAAATAATAAACAGGCCAATCTTGTTCATTGATATGACTATTGCGATATAACCTCCGAATTAGTGAGCAATACACTTCGAAATTTTGTTTTATTTTCCCTTGTGTTCAGACTTCTTGCTCTTTGCTTTGCTTCTAATTTTGTGAGCCTTTTCCTGAAGATAGGCCTTGAATGGCACTTACGTATTTTTTTTCGTCACAATACTTCATCATGAAATGCAGGGGACAAATAAAACACCAATCGGGGAAAAATGAAAAGAAAAAACAGTAAGTAGTTACCACTGGCTCAGTTGATATCCCAAACAAATCACACCAGTCATTCAATAAATCAAATATTGAAAATGCTGAGAATTATTAACAATGTACTGCATATTAAATAGTAAGTTAAAATAACACCTGAAATCTACCTTGTAAGTCAATACAGAAGAACCATCAGGCATAAAGCATGCGTACAGCTTGATCTTCGGCCTTGTCTAATATTTTATTGCAAACGTTTATAACAAACGAAATTAACCCTGGGGAGAGTATGAGCCTGACCATCTCTCTTTCCCTTCAGTTTTTGAAACGATCATGGGGTCTGTACAGCCTACATGGTATGTCCGCAGAATCTTTGCAAAGTACGGAAGCGAAACTAGGAAGTAAATTGGAATTAGCTCATGTAAAAATGTTACTATCTTCTCAAAACCATTATCATTATAAATCTGGTTTGGGTGGATCGGCAATTTCTTTTGAAAAAATGAAAAGAGGCAAAATTTTGCTACTGGTGTGTATCCTTTCCAACCTAAAGGTGTAAACCCTAGATGTCGTCTCACCTCGATTTGTTAACCCCCCCATCAAAATCAAACAAACAAACAAACAACCAAACAAATCCCACACCTCCCCAAAATTTCGTTTCTAGAGTCTCCCTTGTCAGGTGTTAATGCCAAGAGCAGTATCAAATATCTCAGATAGTCCCATCGAAGGCAGTAATTACATCAAAGGTCTCGGGAAATGAGTATGTGCCAAGCTAGCCCCAACCTCGTGTGAAGTTAAACTGAACGGATTCTCCCAATCTCCCTCGTTCTTATCATCACCGGCATTACGTATTTATAATCACACGATCTCGATGGGATTAACAGGTAGCGTGAACCGTGACTTGCAACTGGGGCACGTGGGACATCAACCCCCATCTACTGAAAGGAAGAGACGTAGACGCAGATGTAGAATGCACAGTCCCATGGACAACTTTGGACAAAAGTTGTGGTCGAAATGTTTTATACATTTGTCTTTGAGTGTTCGATCACTTGTCAACCATTTCTCTTTTAGTGGGTCAATCAGAACAATTTCTCAACTTAAATACTTTCATAGTCCTTAGTGATTTTACTTGCTGATCAACTACGGCAAAATAATGGTTGTAAACAATTGGTAAAATCTTAAGAATTGTAAATTTACACTTTTAGTCATACTTTCTACTATAACTTTACGTCGCATTTTTTAGGGAGCGATTATTATGGAGTTCACAACAGCAAAATCCATGAGATCAACTTGGAATAATAATAACAGCACGATTTTCCACATTTTCTCCGAGAGCTCTTTGGAAACGATGCGATCCCATTAACAAGCACTTATACCACAAGCCCGGAGGAGAGTTTTTGTTTTGTTTTGTTTTTTAAATTAGCCCAAAACTCGTAGACCTGTGGATGAACAAGACGTACTGGGGTGGGATGGGTAATAAATATCAAGGAATGCATTGACACTTAAGGAAAATGATGCCTTCGACAGGAAACCTTGAATAAAGCTCCTGACTTAATTTGAATCTGAAGAAATTTGGCTTCATGACCTTCAGGGACTTGAGGTGGAAGGCCTCTTGATATAAACAGTAATCGATATATGTCATACGATTGCTTGTGAATGCAATATCGGACGCACGCACGAACAAAAGACTTGTTAGTCGTTTTATTGATATTAAAAAAAAATAACCAAGACCATAAAATCCCACTTTTTTACTATCTTAACTAATATCACTTTACCTGCGAATCGTGAAAGCAATTGTTTTCTTGTCAATGTCTGCATCATACAATACCGTATAGACACAAACATGCAGGGGGAACGATTCAAATACCTAAAAAAAAAGCCTTTGAAGAAGCCAAATTGTATCTAACAAGAATTTTTCCTTGATAACTTCCCCCTATAATCGCTTACCCTTTCCGGGCAAATTCGCTATGTTGATTTGACAGAGTGGGCTTCATGAAAATTGTGCAATTAGCCTATTAACAAGATGTTGAACTTACCAACGTAAGAAGCACAGAGTAAAACACCAAGAAAAAGCAGAGACGCCGGCGGTCGAAGTCCCATTATGAAGCCCTAGGCTTTTACTCTCCACAGAGCGGGCTGTTGAGGCACGTCTTCACCACTTTCGAAACCGGACAGCCAGTTGACAAGCGGGAGTTCGTCCGACAGGTTCGGAAGCTGCTTCGCGACGAATACCTTGCGTTTAAATCTCTTTCTTGTTTGTAAAGCTGGTTAAACGTAAATCTGATCAGGTTTCGACACTGTTTTTCACCAGGACAGTTGGAGAGTGTGCCAAGGGAAATCGGGTTTTCTTTCAGAAAAACCGTTGCGATTTAAACTCTGGAAAAATGAAACGTGGTGCGATTTCTGCACGAGGATAAAGTGACTGGAAAACGGAAACTGAAGCAGGCACCCCACCCTGAATGTGTTACGTTTTCGAGAGATTGTCTTGTAAGTGAAGCCTCCTGAGTCAAAACGATTTTTTTTCAACACGACAGCATCCACCGAAAGAATCCCAAAACAAACAAGCAAGCATCTAAGTAACAGCGACGGCTACGCCGAAATTGGCCCTTGGAGAGAGAGTAACAAACCCTGACTAAGCCGGCCAAATCCTCTCTGTACACGTAGGCCGACACGTATGAACAGTTGCTGGGTCTGTACCCTGAGCAGCGATCAGCAAACCGGATCCTTAACGGCCTTTCGTCGACAACACACTGGGCTTCCCACAAGATCGACTGCCTATTTAAGGGACCCCCACGCTCCATTAATTCGCACTCAATTATGCATGAAGGGAATAATTTGACTTCACTGTCTCTTCCGGGTTTTCATGCAGTTCACACAACCGTTTTATGAAGACCCATGTACCCGATATTAAAATTCAAAGGACAGAGTAAATATCTTTATCTCAACTTCTTTAATACAGTTATATTTTAAATTAATTATATACACTTATTGCAGTTGTTGTTTTGTTTTGCTCTTAAAAAAAACAAATTTCCTTGTTTTAAAGTACGCCTTTATATTAACATGATAAAAACATGCATCATAACAATTGTCATTCGTGTTGGTGTTCATGATGTTCTGATGTAATGTCATTTTTTTTTTCAAAATGTGTTTCCGTTGCTAATGAACCTTATGGAAATATCTACAGAGTGTACATATCTCAGAACGGTGAACTTATGTCAAACGGTATCTTGGTTAAATAAACTCAGCCTATATGATATGTTAAACGTTAAATGAAGGAATAATCATGACAAAGTTACCGGTAGGTAATTAGAGAAGAGCTGATTGAAGAGCAATGAAATGGTTTACCGGGGGAAAACGTGACATACCTATGAGTTTTACGACCTGCCAACTAAAAAACCCAACCTCTTCTTGATTTTAACAGTTATGTATATGTTTCGCATATAGAAAGCTTTATTGCCTGTCTAGGGATAGTGATGACGACTTTAATACCAAAGAAATACACGGCAGCATACTTAACGGTGATGGACACCATTGTTTTTTTTGTTTTGTTTTTTGGGTTTTTTTTCTCGTAATTTCACAAGGCTTCCTGATAATAATATTCACTGAAACTTACATTTCACTTAATTACGTCTTTGTTCCATGTTTGAGTCAACTGTTTTGTGCAAAATCAAGAAAAACAGTGCGGCATTTTTAAAGCTGAAAACGAAGGTCTTGTTAAAATCTATGGATTATAGGGCGTTCGTAGTACAAGAGAACAACGTCTGCGGGGTCAGGATGCCGGGGAAACAAGCATGACAGGTTCTCATTTTCCTTATAAAAGAGCAGTTTTCAAAGGCTAGGACTAATCAGTGAATTCACCTTGGAGTAATGCGCCTCCTCGTTGCGGATTCATGGAAAGACTTCATTCAGGAAAGCAGCAGTCGACTCGTGACCATGACATCAAAACGAGTAGGATTATGATAATGCATTCATAATGAATGAAAAGACAAGAACAAAATTTGTGTTTTTTCGAAAACTACAGCATTCTGGGTGGAGATATTTTACAGACTGATTGAGACTGTTGTGTAGGCCTACTTTCTTTCAAGTGCGATATTTCAGGATTATACAGCAGTCAGATTTTCGGGATTTTACCAGTGGGGTACACCACCTTTAAAACCAAAACCGCAATAAACATTGGCAAAACAGTAGACCACCAACATAAGTAGAATATTATTTGTGGTCAAATGGGGCCCTAATAAATTTGTACATTTACACCACATATATTTTGTCTGAGTTAATCATTGCTGTAAAGATGAAATGTAAAGATTCATGCGTTGTTACTTTTGTTTATTTGTTTCATATTCTATTTGATTTTGAACCCCAAGAACTATATCCTCGTCGGACAGTTCCAATTTTTGTTGTATTTCATCAAACGCGCTGCAGTCATTAGGGTGGCGAGCCATACTATTTAACATAGCGGGGGCTTCTATGAATTATCACTTACAACCCATTGCTAGAATGTCCATGGGGCTCCGTGGTGTCGTCATCGGGTTCGTCGTTTATCGGACAGGACGCCCTCCTGCGATCATCAGCGATTTTGCTGTACAAGGGCTCCCTCAGGGGCGCAACGTTCAAGTAGTCATTGCTAGCCTTGCGCTTCAGCGCTCGGTACACCTCCTCGCACTCATCGTCGTAACTGTCCCCGTCTGAGCCAGAAGGGCTGTCGGGTGGGGGCACTGGTGCGACGGGTGTCACTTCTTCCGGCACGACCATGTAGTCGCTCTCGTCCTGGTCAGTATCTCCCTTCTCGTCAAGCGGCAACGAGTCATCGTCCCCATCCAACTCCAGCAGATGGTTCCTGGACTCGGAGAGGGCTCTCCTCCTGTGGTAATGGCAGACGGTGCGGCAGCGCCAGACTGTTGGTCATTGTAGTAGTCAGGCTCCTCCCCTTCACTATAGGCTCCACAAACTTCTCCTACTGTCGCTTGTTCGCCTGTGGTTGGTTTTGATTTCCTTTTCAGCGAGAAAAAGCTGAAAAGTCGGCTTTTCTTGGGTTTGCCAATCTTGACTTTGATTATCCGTCCAGTTTCTGGGTCAAAGAAGCTGATTTTTCCGTCCACAGGTTGCAAAGCTGCATGAAAAATATTTTGAAAAGACAAACAGTCATGAACTACAAGGACAAGCTGTTTTTCCTGAATGCCCTGAGCGCGATACCCACTTCGAACCGAAGCCCATTCATCGGCTGAAAAGAACCAGATGGTTTTAGGTGTTAATTAACTTTATCTATAGCGATGCTTGCGTTCCATAGTCGCCCGTGAACCAGCGATGCACCCTCTCTTGGTCCAGCTCGAGGCCCATAGTCTGAAGATCACAGAGGCTTGACATGGAATGTTCCTTTTTCTTCTAAAACATTTCTTTCTGGCATTTCGTTAAAATTCGAAATGAGTGTTTCGGTAAATGTATATACATTTATGCATGCAAAATTGTATTAAAAAAATCACAGTTTCATTTCACTGTGTTTAATATCTCAGGCCACTGCGGTACTAGTTACCACTATAGTTTCAGTTGTTTCTCAGTAAACCAAATATCAATAGTTCTGTAACAGGTTGTCGATAATTCGGTAACCTGGTCCAGACAGTGAGAATTGACAGGTAGGGGAGCTATGGATTGGTGCAAGAAGTCATAAAAGCGAATTTAAGCCCATTCTTTTAACAGAAATTCAGTTCACAGTGTATTCTCTAAATCAATTTTTTCCCAAACTTGTATTGGTTATATTTGACGAGTAGGATGGCGAAACAAGATGCATTTGCAAACACTATAGTTTTATTTTTTTATTTTTTTTTTCAGTTTAAATCAATTCAGCAGCACGATAATTGTACATTAAAAATTTCCTTAACAAAACATATCATGTGGAAATAACACTCTCAGCAATAGTGTGACACCACAGAAAAGTGAAACTTGTACAAGGGCTCGTTTTTCCTAGGTTTTTTTCTGAAATACACCAGGTTTAATATTTCAAAAGCTCATTTACCCGAATCGACAATAAGCCCACAAAATTACCCCAAAGAGTTACTCCAAAACTGCTGAAGGCTAAAAATGTTGAGCTCTTTTAGAATCAACGTCGTCACTGTACACGTGAAAGATCTACGGCAGCTATGAGAAGTCGATGTCAGACTGTTGAACTTAAGGTGCTTTTGATATTTCTGACAACGGACCGCAACTCTAGAAGTGTTCATGCATTTGGTTCTTCGAACAGGCAGATATATAGTTTGACCTTTCACTCTAAGGCTTACAGCGTTATATCGTACCATTAGCATGCACAGCATATGCACGTACATGCCTGTTTAGCATACTCTTTACCTACCAGCAGATTGCATTCAAAGCGATGCGGGGGCGTTTACCTTTTACTCCTCAAAACTTTCGTACAAATTCCTGACATGGTGGGTTGCTCTGCAAGTCAACTAGGAATAATACCATACGCACCTCACGCCTTTCAATTTTTTTTTTACTATTGAAGTGGGAAACATTTTGGCTCTAACATCATCAAAACTCCGAATGTCCGGGTTAAAACACTTTTGGAAGATTTGGGGAAACCACTTTTTCCTCAATAGAAAAGGACATGCACGAACGCATCTACACAGAAAGACAGTTTCGATTTTGCAAAATGTTATTGTCAAGACGGGAGAACTTTTTAAACCACAAATTTATGCACAAACATAATCGCAAACCACACTGGTTTTGTTGTTAAATTTCTTAAGAAAAATGAGTTTCGGTGTACTTTTTCAATTGCAGAAGAGGGGAAAGTAAACAAAATATCCAAGAGGGTTTTAAAAATGACGAACAAACAGATGACGTAAACAACGAGATCAAGCTCGCTGTTAAGAAACTCCAGTCTGATTATTCAACACGACAATATCTTTGGCTGCTCTTTTTAGGGTTTTATTTTTACTTAGTTCACTTTGGATCTCTGTTCGATAACGCTGGCCAAACAAAAGCGGCATAAATTTCTGCCCGGGATTGGGGGATGAGCATAGCGTAGATCAAAAATTGACGAATGACAGAAACTTCAAAGCGGGGAAGGTTGCTGCCACCATTATAATTACAGGGCTCGTATTAGGAAAAAAAAAGTAAGTTATCAAATAAGGCCACCCTGTAAGCATAAACAGTGATACAGTATGCTACCCTATGGTGATGATACAGATGTAGGTGTAAACTATGTGTACCTGCTCCACTGAATCTTACTTCAAAAGCGAATTTCCACGGCTTTTCATAATTTTGTCCGCTGCTAATGACTACATTTTTGCGATTGAGGAGCTTACAATCCATCGAAATCTGCCTTAGTTTTTCTCACCACGAAAGGGGCGGGGATTCAGTAACACGTCTCTTCTTGGTCAAAAAGTTGACGATTGTGTACCACCTACCCTGGATTTACATTCATTCCATAAAGCCTTCTCTGTACATTGTCTGCCAGAGAAATATTTCCATACTTATCGGCAATTACAAAACAGCTCTTAGAAGCTTGTGATTAACTGATGGTGGGTTTTATGTCGATCAGAAAGGGACTTGCACAGCGATTTTTCAGTTTCATCAAGTAGGCGGAGCCTGAACGTAAATGGTCAGGTGTTGTATTTCAAGAATCGTCGCACGGTCCACCTACAACGATTTTGGATTGGTCTGCCCCATTTCATTCTGTATTCCCTTATGTAGAATGTTCCCTTTAAGTTGTATCTATTTAATGCAACCAGCTAAACTTACTTTGGGCACCTGTTTTCAAAGAACCATGGGGTTTTGTTTTGACTTGGAAACGTAAAGTAAAGCTTTGTATACATGTTATGATGACTTGATCTCTTTTGTAGAAGTAAAAGGGAAAAATTCAACAGTTTGGATATTACGTTAATGGCAACTTCTACATTTAACATGTAAAACGTGGTGTAGGCCCTAATTTAAGGTAGAACGAGAGTGCCTCCATGGCTCTGTGTATAATCTTCTTTTTTTTGCGAGTAGTTTCCACTTTACTTTTCGCGTTCTTCTTAAATAGCTTATTTGGACAAAAGCCGTGGTCAGCATTACCACTAAACATTTGCTGTTGTGTAGTTTACGATTTTTAAAACACTATTCTTATGCATGCCCTTTCGATAAAAAGTGCCTTGTGCAAAATGGCGCCCTCGTTATAATCATACATTGGTGAAAATAAAGCATAATATCTAGCATAATAATTTCGAAACTCTTCATCTGCTTATGAATACAGAAAGGTTTACTGGTCATCATATATATTAGATTTTCGGAAATGAGAGGTCCGTTTTGACTTGATGTTTTTCTTTTGGGGAAGCAATCGTTCAGTTTCATTCCGGCAAAATGTATGAATGAAGAGTAATAATAGATTGCGATCCAGTCCTAAATCCTTTTTCTTTTAAAACAAGATATATTTTCTGGAATTTATGATGTGAAATCTGGCGATTTATTACTAATTTCAGTCATCCTAGTATTGGTCTCTGTTTCAAACCGAGGACAGAATATAACGATGTACTCCTATGTTGTGGGTTCTTGTTGTGAGTCCCAGGAATGAGCCTCTACACGCATGCCCGGCATGAGTAGCTTTAAGTGCCCTCGAGGACTAACCTCTGCCAAGTATTATTCAGGTTTACACATTGCAATATATTTTGAGAACTAAACGTGTTATGGTATTGGCATCTTTGTTCGTAGTCCCTCCTCCCTTTATAGCCCACAGCATGAAATTATTCAGTTTAAAATAAAGTGGAAGTCAGCACTTACTTTCGAACTTGCTGAGAACATTCTTCCCGTTTGGAGCATTGGCCATCCTATGGAGTGGGTAAGCGTAGTCAGATCCGGGTATTAGGAAGTAAGCTAGACTCGGGATCGGTCAACCTGGAAGTATGCTGGGTATTTCCGACCGGCACTTGACCAGAGGCATCCACTGCCTTTAGTAAACTCTTGTCCTAGGTGTCCTACAGGCGCTCCCTCAAAAGCAAACTTTTCGTCTGCGATGCAAAAGTCCGCACAAGAGTAACGCCTTACACCAAGTGAACGGCGCGAGATACGAGTGTTGTGAAAGCTACACAAGCAGTGTCTTGACGTAATGGTACAAATTTATCGCTGCCCATGCGCAGACGGAATTCAAGAGAAACCTATTCAGAAGGGGTAGCCATCCCAAACCAACGACCTTCTGAATCTGTGTAAAAAAAAAAATAGATGTGAACTACCTGTGCAATGCAATGCATGGGTAACATTTCTGTACAGTAGGCGTCTGGATGTATTTATCTGTAGAGCAGCCTGCGAGGTTGCGAAGTATTTACGGTTAGAAATCTGTTCTGCATAATGAATGTGCGTATACCCGTGAGCATGATTTGGAGTCGCCATCTTGGCTCAAAATGTGTGACTCTCCTCACAAAACAAAGATGACCTATAACAATGGAATCCAACCAAATGCCGCATACCTTTGCTTGCAGCCTCTCTTCAAGCACACTCCACCATTGAAGCTTTACCCGATGTCTCCATTCACCAACCATGGGAAAAACTTGATCTATAGGTGCCGATAGAGTAAACCGTGGTATAGCTACATGACCACGCGCAATTCTGTCATTGTACTTGACCATCGTCTGAAAGTTTGACTTGTGGGATATAGTGGTCAAAAGTATACATACACTCTTCTGCCGAAGTGACGAGTTAAAAAAAAATCACTGATTTTAACCATCCTTTTTATCTTTTCTGTAGCTGACAAGCCACGACAACCGCTTTTCACATGAACCCCAAAATAAGCCAAATTACAACAGATGTTCAACTTTAAAGATGTTTAACATAAAAGACGGCTAATTGACAACATTTATAACACATAGCAAACAACGGTTCCCATTAATGATTTTTTTTTGTTCCAGAGTAAACTGCCGTAACAACATGTAATCGTTGCAACTTATTTTTAATGACTTGACTTAATGGTGGAGATCACTGGATTAATTATGTATGGAAATACCTGGAAGATAGTGTTAAACTAGCTTCATGTTCCAGACAAACAAGTCGGTGACCTGGGAAGCCCGTGGAAGTCCCAGAGTACGTCGACTATTTGCTGCATTCTTTCCATGTTATTTTTAGTGCTTTGAAAGTCAATCCGTATCTGAGTATTGATATTCAAATTTACTGAACTTTGCTTCTCCCGCAGTAGTGGGCTTGGCATTACATTAGAAATAAACTTGAAACAGCCAGGTTCTAATCTTTACAGAGCGTTTGGCGTTAGACACTTTGGACGCGTTGCTGTTCTTGAGGTTAGTGGATCGTCTGTATAGGGTCAAAGCATGGCAACGCAGGCGTCTCTGTTTGAAATAACCGGTGAAATTATTGAAATACTGACCTGCCCTATCTGCTGTGAGAGGTATGACGATGCTGACAGGGCTGCAAAATTTCTGCCGTGTCTGCATGGATTCTGTCTGGTTTGCCTCGACAATCTCACCCGACGCAACCCAGGCGAGGTGGATTTCCAGTGCCCGTTGTGTCGGCGTGATACAGCCATTCCAAGGGGAGGCGTGCGGGAATTTCCAGACAACTTCATCGCCAAGAAGTTGAAACCGTTGGAACGTATTCTGAACGTGGATGTGACCAGGCCTGAAGGTCTCCGCTGCGGCTCGTGCATCGTCGATGGGGACCCAGCGGTCAGTTTCTGCTCTGACGCTGGCTGCGTTTGCTTTCTGTGTGAGAGCTGCGATCGTGCCCACCGCACGATGCATATGTTTGAGGGTCACATCGTCAGCTCGTTGGAGCAACTGCAGCAGCGGTCACACATCCCCCTGCCCAGGCAGACGTTAAAGTGCGAGCAGCACAGGCAAGACCTGTCCATGTTCTGCGACGAAGAGAGCTGCCAAAGGGCCATGTGCTTGGTATGCTTTGCAACGGCCCACAACGGCCATTCTGTCCTGGACCTGGAAAGGAAATCAACGGCTGTCAAGGAGGAGTTGAAAAATCTAGCCGGTGCTGTTGCGGACAAAAAAGTGAAATGTGAGGGGATCTCCAGATACATTGACACCGAAATTAAGCAGACCGCTGACCTATTGGTGGAAATGTCGTCTACTGTTTCTTCTCTGTTTGATAGCCTGAAAAGCAAGCTCGAGACCAGAAAAGAGAACGTTCTAGCGGATTTGACAGAAGTGTGTTTTAAGAGGACAAATCAACTCAAGCACCAAAACAGCCAGACCAAGTTAATTGCAGCACAGATGGACTCGGCTAGCCAGTTTGCCGATAAAGCATGCGAAACCGGCAGCCCTGTAGACCTCCTCATGGCAAGGGGACAAATCATCTCGCGGCTCCACGAGCTCATTGCAGTCGATGTGGAGAGGCCTGTCCTGTTCAGTCCGACTGGGGAGTCTTTCATTATCCTCACAGAGAGACATGGCCGTGTCCTGTCCAAGATTGAGGAGCTTATTCCAAGCCTTGGGCATTTCGGTGCCTCCAACGTTTTTCCAGAGCAAATTCAAACGTTGAAACTCGACTTCCCGATTAAGTGTGGGACACCCTGGGTTGTTGGAGAAATTAACAAAGTCCGTATTCGTGCTGACGGTCCCTCCAGCACATCTCTAGATAGACTTCTTGGGATGATACATGCTTACTTGGAGTCACCGGATGGTAGCAGGATAGAATGCAAATGTGTCGAAATATGTGGGGACTGCTTTGAGTTGGCGTTAAAACCATTGGTGGCCGGCTTGCATCAGCTGAATATCAGCTTGTCAAGGGTTCCGATTGAAGAGAGCCCGTTCCTGGTTGATGTTGTTCAGGTTTCCGAAAACCAAGATCCTGGTGTTGAAATCATCTTGAGCGACGCTTTCGCAGGAGCCGAGCACGTTGTCTTTTTCAAACTCAGGGGGCCATCGTCCCGTCGAACAAGGTTGAGCAGCTTGTCTGCGCGGTACTTCATGCCCGGCCGTGACCAAGTCCAAGCAGGGGAAAGCTCCACAGAAGCCAACTCAGACCGATCGCGGTCTGAGTCCGAAGCTTGGGTCGAGGAGACCGACGAGCAAGGAACTTACCGATTAGTCTACACCCCACCAGCTGCTGGCAAGGTTTACCTCACCATCTTCGTGGACAGCAAACCCACCACCGAAACCCCTTTCGTTATCAACGTCAACCCTCTCAACCCAAACTCAACTCAAGTAGTGGGGAACATTATGGGCAAATGCCCCCCTCTTACCGCAGTCGTAAACATGCCGTACACAGTGACTTTGACGACACGGGATTGGGAAGGAAAGCGCCTGACCACTGGGGGATACAATGTCACCGCAATGATAAACACACCAAGACACCCTGACAGATGGCAACAGGCTGAAGTCGTCGACAATCAGGATGGCAGGTTAAAAATTACAGCAAGGTGTATGGGGGTATCGATTCCATTTTGTTTTGTTTTATTGTTTTAGTTTTGCTGTTTTTCAGTTTTGTTAGCTAGTTAATCGTGCCAAATTAAAAGAGATAGTCTGAATTCTCTCATGAACTGTAACTTTGAACAAGTCACGCACAGATGCTAAGAACTAGGCGACGGGTGAAATGTTCATACTTGACGACCTCTGAACTATGATATCAAATATTATCGGTAATATTAACTTTTAGATCAACTCTGTTCGCCATTTGCTTTTATCGTCGTTTTAATATGAAATCAAATTTTGCAGTATATATGCCGAGAAAGAAAAGAAGCCTGCATGGCTATTTGGGAGCATTTTCCCTGGTTTTTTTTTCTTTTACGGGGATGGTAAGGGGTCAGGCCCGTCTGTTTTTATCGTTTCGACCTCTTGTTGACAGTTGGATACATAGATAATGCATTACATTTTAACTACTTTACTTACTGTCGTCCATGTTTCTTTTGTATTCACCTTTTTATTACTTTTATACTTTATTCTTACGCATTGTATTTTTTGGGGGGGTGGGGCTATCAGATCACTGGGACCTTCCCCCAACCATCCCCTATATCCCCTTCGATCCGTTCTGTTCTATTATCTTTGGTATGGCTTTCCAGCTGATGAAATACCAAAATCTTAATAACACGTTTGATTGCAGCCATTCCGTCTACAATTACATTTAGTCAGAGATATAACACTTGGGTACTTTCCGTTCATGCCATTTCAACAAACTGATTATTTTTGCTGATCACCTGCAAGCAAGACTCGCTGCCAAAATTGGTAAAGTCTTAAATTGTTGTAAACACTCTCAAAGTGAATGAAAACATTTGACTACAACTGTAAGTGTGGATGGAATAACCACTCAAACGTATCATGCAGCGCCAGCACCAGGATGCTTGATAAAGCAACGGGGTCATGTCAACCATTCGAACTGTGGTTAACAGATCTATTATAAAACCAACAAAGACCTTTTGCACGATGTTATAACTGCGACGGGAGAGGCAATGAAACGCAAAATTAGGGGAGAGTTTACGTAGCACGTTTTATATAAATACGTATTTCCATTGTGAATACCGACTGGTTCATTTTCATTGCTTCACTGGAAGTCACTCTCCTATGGGCGGCCATAGGGGCAAAAACGACAATATGAAAAATATAAACTAAATTAGATTTATAACATAAATAAATAAAATAAAAAAGAATAGAAATAACGAAATAACAATAAAACCAAAATAGGAAAACTCCAATTAAGAACAACAATTTAAAAATAAAAAGAAGGACAACTTAAACACTGCAATAAAAGGTAAAAAAATATATAAACATAAGAAAACAAAAATATGAAAACTTAATAAAAATAAAAGAAAATATTATTAAAATGTAAATGAAATGAGAAGAGCAGAAAAATGTTAATAAAACAAGGAGAAATCTATGACAATAATGACAGTACGAAATTAACCACAATTACTATTTTCAAAAAATAAAAAAACAAACCTTGCAAAACAAAAGTTTGACTCGATCAACAAATTGTATCTCATAAAACAAATCGTCTCTCGACAAACAAAATTCTCGCAAATCCAGATTATCATAAAATACCTGACTTGAGCCTCGGGGGCGTGCGTAGTGCTTTGGCCTAGCCTGCAACGTAACCATGCGACACTAGCACAGGCAGAAGCAGAAGCTACTTTAAACCGACGTGATTTGGCCTGCCTTGCTTTTAATGTAGGAAAAAATAAAACGAAACGACCATGGAAAAGGTCAATTATTCAAAACTGAAAGATGCTCGGAAGGATTTTGGTGACTCAAATTCCAGTTGCATCAGGAAGTGATATCCCTAGTTTTTTTTTTTTTTTTTTTTTTTTAGGTTTAAATAAACAAAACAACTGCTACTTGCGAAATAAATCATGACCTAGCAAATTCTCACCACGCTTCAAACCCAACCTGTAGAACATACAAATGCGGCTGAAACGAGGTATTATTCAAAACTGGACCACAAGGGAAATCCCATTCTTAAATTGAATACATTTTTTGTATGAGTCCGAATAAAAAAAACACGCTAAACTCGAAATACGAGAAAAACCAGGGTAGCATTCACTGTCTTTTGAAACTTGTTTTTAACACAACTAATTAATGACCTTTAGAAATAATCTGCGTATTTTATAGCCTGTCATTTTCGTGGCCTAAGGCAAAAATGACAATACTTAGCATTGGAATCATAATTAAATTTATTTCACATCAACATTGAACATGAAAAGATACATATAGGAAAACATACAAGAAAATTACAGTTTAACAGAAAAAAATGACAACCAATGGTTTGATCTAAATATGTAAATTCATGGGGTGCAAGTATCATTTTGTTTCTGATAAATACATGCACAGGAATAGTCATTAATTTTTTGTGTGTTGGGAGTCTTTGTGAGAAATTTTTGGCTACTTCCTTCACTGTCTCACTACAAACTAGGCTAGTAGAATTGTCCATTGCCATTCTTTAATCTTTGTAACCCATCCATGTACTTATGATGGAACGAGCACCTCAAAGGGTAAGTTTCAGAGAAAAGAAAAACACAAGTTTGCAGCCCTGTACACTGAGAAGCCTGCTGCTTCTGGCACTTGTGTATGTGTTAATCCATTGCTCGTCATCCAGGTGGTTAGGAACCTTCTACATAATTTCAAGGCAGTTAGATGGGATAGTCAATGAAATAGAGTAAGCTTGAACAGCTCAATATGCTTCAAGATGTAATATGATCACATTGAGTTGTTTTGGGGCTGTTCAACTTTCAAATAAGTGAGCTTTCAACCCCATATGACAGCAGTTCCGTGTTATATGGCTTTTTGTAGACTACTCAATCACGCTAGTGATGGCAATGAATTCACCAGACCACGGTTGTCTCACGGTATGGCACACTGCTTCATGAGCATCTGGCAAATTAACAAGATGAAAAACATGTGGGTCACAATAGGACATACATCAATGTTTCCCTGAAATATTTTAATACCCCTCCATGCCCTCCAAATGTAATTTAGGGAATGAATAACGAAAGTTTTCAAAACATGCATAGGCCTAAGTCATATAAATCGGAAATTAAATGTAGGATATGATCCGTAAATGACAAATGGAGAACATGAATATTTATAAACCACGGACCAACGAAAATTACCATACAGACGGGCATTTGTATTTTAGTTTAATTTATATTTTTCGATTACATAATTATGGCGACTTTCACACAGGTCAAGACATGAAGTCTCAACTTAAGTCTTCATACAGGTCAAATTCACACTAAGGAGGAGCACCTCCATTTATGTGCATATGCATCATGCTACATGCACAGGCATCGGCCCTAACAGGAATTTGAAGAAATCAAATTTGCAAGTGGCAAAACAAAATTGTTACTCGCAAAACAAAATTTTCCAACAAATCAAATTCTCGTAAAAAGACTGACCAACTCTTAACGTTGGGGGTGTGCAAAGTGGTGTGGTAGCTGCGTTATGCCGACGAATATTTCCGTCAGTGAAACTCTTCCAAATCTTTCCATTTCCTCGGCAGCAGTGACTCCAAAATTATCTATACCCTTTGACTTGGCCTCCAAACCTTCAAACGATGGAGCGGTAGGATAGGTAGGACACATTGGCACACATGTCATTTTTTTTTTGTTATAAAGATAATCACTTGCTTTTGGGCATGTGATTAGTAAGGGGTATTGCAGCATACCTGTGTACAAAATTTGTTTATGTCTATGGAGTGAATTTTTATGTGTGGCCTTTGACAGAAGTGGCAAGTTCCTTTGCTGTCCAGTAAATATATATCATGGCGTTCACGCTTGTGGGTTTAATGTAATAGGTTTATGCATGCACGCTCAATACACTTCTTGATTGCCATCCATCTACCCGGTTGTACGAGTAAACGTTTAATCGTTCGTATTTTTGCTTTCCATGTTTAGTTACAAAGTAATATTCACACCTCGGTCAAAGGACAGACACATTGTGGACCTCAAGATCTGCGGCTACAAATTGGAGCCAGGGATGCCACTAATAATAGCCGTAGAGGAGAGCTTACCATTTAAGGATCCTCCAGATGGCTACGCGGCCCCGTCAGGAATGGCAGTGGACATTGACAAGTATTTTTTTTTGTCATCCCATTTTGTTTGTCTTCATTTTCGTTTGATTTGTTTGAATTTTGTTTGGTTTAATTTCATTTTTTATTTTGCTTCTTTTGCTTCCCATGATGGCTTGTCCCGTCCTCTTAGTAAAAGACTTTGGGTGGTATTTTTTTGGTTGAGTGGTTTTCCTTTCTTCATATTGTTACAGCTGTAACAATTAAGTTGTGTCGAACGGTTCAAGAGCAAACGGAAATACTAGGCCTGGTAGGGCACATTGTAGGGCGATTGGGATGGGATTTTGTTTCGGATAGACGAAGGCCATTTTTTTTTTCTTATAATTGCTGACTTGAGTACAAAAAAAATCGAGTCCAGTTTTCTAAGAGCACTCTAGTATCAAGGTCCACTCTTATAGTCACATATTAGTGACCAATGTATGCACGGAACTAACTGTTTCCTTTTACATTCTTTATTATCGCTTAATTTTGTCCAGAGGCATTGTGTATGTGGAAGATGCAAAGCAAGGTTGCATCCATCGACTGGCAACCGACGGCGGTTTCATGCCCGGTGGGGCAATAAGTATCAGTGTGCGCAAAAAACTGCAGATTGCTGTAAACTCCGAAGGGAAACTTGTGTTGTTGGTGCCCAACTTGAGGTGTGTTATTACATGTACCGCGCAGGGAGAGGAGGAACACAGGTATTTCATCTAATGTATTATGTTTGGGGCGGTTTTTGTACACAAGCATCGAAGCTTATTGGTTAGATTGGCACGAGGCTCAATGAATATGAATATATTATCTTTGGCTATTAGGTGGGTCTGTGCTGGAGACAATGCCAAACCAGTAAACGTCATTGTATCATCAAGTGGCAACGTGGTCATTGGCGACAGCAAATCGCAGACTTTGTTCATTTACCGTGCCACAGGGGGCGACCCCTTGTGTCGCATACCGCTTCCGCCTAAGTCCCTTACTGCAGGTGTCAGCAACGTCTGCGTGGAGCCACACACAGACAACATTATCGTGGCTACACACTCAGAGCCTTACAAGCTGCTTGAGTTCGCTGCTGACGGAGGGAGGACTGTCTGGAACTCCCCAGCCCAGAGCAACCAGCTAGCCCTGGCGTCGATGCCGTCGGGCGCCACGATCGTCGCGGTGCTGGGCAGCGTGTTAGTCTTGGGTCCTGGTGGTCCAGTGGTGGTCAGAAAATTCCCGACTGAGTACATCTACACGGGGTTGGCATTGGCTGAGGAGGGGTTCTTCCTGGCGTTCGATCCCGGGGAGAAACACCTTGTTAAATACAGCTATACTTCTAACCAATCAGACAACGAGGGAGAGATACCAGACAGCAAATGACTTGGGAATGTAAAACCAAAGTCCATCCTACCTTTTGCAAAGTAAGAAATGGCAGCATCATGTATTTAGCTACAACAATCAGGTACAACTTTTCTGGGTATGTACTTACTAAAAATACTTGAAAGACTTCATTTCTGTGAACTTTAATACCCCAAAGTGCATGCAATTTCACAACGAATTATTAACAATAGCTTTTGGTGCTCACGGTCTTCTTGATATTTCCAGTTCTACAAATTATTTTTTTTCTCTTGTCGTCACTCTTTATCGAATGGAAATAAAACCTGTTACCTTTTTAAACTTTTATCATCGATTCAAAATATGCAAACCGTGTTCTCCAAAGAGTAGAAATTACGCGTATGACAGGCATAAGGGGTAAATAATAAACAGGAATTGTTCATGCATTGTATACTCACTGAGTGACCATCTTTAACAGTGTTACCAAGGGAACCAATAGTTAATTTCAATTGTTTAGACCAGAGATAACTTGAGCGTTTCATTCAGTAAAGGTGTAGATCCAAAACATTTCCTACCAAATCACCAAAGCAGCAGGAACGCCTACTTTCACACAATTTCAGATTTTGTTTTTAATTCCCTGGCATTCAGGCAGGCTAATTCCGAGAGCACAACACAAAGCTGTATAGAGAGAGTCGCTGCCTAAATAAAAGGAGCAGTGTGTGAATAATCTGTCTTAAATGTGCGTTTAAGACCGGCTCATGAGAATGCACGCGACTGATGCCTAAGCCGCAGGCGAGGGCATTATCAGCAGTCAGCTATATCTATTCCCATGCATAAATACTGCTTTTGTCAGATAGTCGATGTTGGTTGTCAATTGGAGCTGATTTATGTCAATTTATGGTGAGGAGGGATGACCCAGTCATTAATTTAAAATAAACCCTGTCGACGAAATACCTTTATTTCAAAACAATTTAAAATTGTACACAGATTTATTTGATTAAATAAATGTCAAAGCCTAATACACTTTACGTGTCATTACCAGCTGTTGCTTATAACCACTCTTATCCTGGTACAACTCTGGCTAATTGTCTCATTCGAAGTGCATATAGCTGTCGGGTCTGTGCATGTACATATAAGTCACCTGTGGACTACATAATGAATATGAAAACAAGTACTCTGACAACTGGTGCAATTATCAACACAGCGCGTCCACTTTTAGACAGAAAGTAAAGTTGTATTGTGCGCCAGAATAAGCACTCCCACCCGTGTTTTACTACATGTACATGTACAGTACGATGCCCTCAGTACAGTAGAATATACATGTACATAAGACGACCCAATGCACATACTCCATGAATGCACCAGTAGTGTACACGATACATTCCCACAACTTTGGAAAGCTTAAACGACTCAATACGAAAGGTGCACGCTGAAATCTATAAACACAAATCAAATATGCGATAGTGACAACAACTACCATTTATCAATATCACCTAACATCCGTCAATGTCACCTCATAACATCTATCAATGTCACCTCATGAATAGAAGATGTTACCTGTTGTCACTGTTGTATATTTGATCTGATTTATTGTATATTTGATTAGTGTTTATAGATTTCGGCGTGCACCTGTCGTATACGAGTCGCTTATACTTTCCAAAGTCGTGTAAATGTGTCGGGTACTATACTGGTACATGTATATACCTGCAGTATTTGCACTGAGTGGTCTTACGTTCATTGCACTGCATACTGAGGGCATTGTACTGCGTCTGCACATTACATATCCCTGATGAGGAGATTATGCAGTATTCCCCAAGAACCAGGACCCCATGCCTACTCTGAATACGACTTATCCCCCCTCCCAAGAATGCAGAAAGTAGCCTGAAAGAATGCACCGATTTAGCGTTCTGTCAGTGGTGTGTCGCGTTGGAAAAAGAGGATAAGACCATGCAATGGTGCATGTGTGCTCTTCTGAGTAGACACACAACCCCCCCTAGGATTTGTCTATGATAATTACAATAAAGAACACCGTTTCTGACTACATGAACAAAAGAGACATAAAGGCAAGATAAATGTCTCTACCGTAGACACTCTTTAGAAGTCAAACTTTAACCAAAAGTATTCTAACTTTGTTTCTAAAAGGGACATCCCAAGGGGAGTAAGCACCGTAAAAAGAAGACGCAAGAACATTCATTAATGATACATTCTCTTTATGAATAATTAATTGTGTCGTGCTGAATGGAAAGTCCACATCCCTTTGTTCCTTTGTTCAAGTATTAAACTTTCATTTTCAAGAACACCCCCATCTCTTTTACGGTATATTCCAAGTGCAAGTAGTCCATAAGAATCTCCTATAAAGTGCATGACAGGTTCCGTGTGTCGTGTTGCACACAAACTCTTGACCAACAGGAATGGATTAAACTGTCTGTTTATCCAAGTGCCGGCGCGATTTTACGCTGCAGGCATTATCAAATGTTAATATATGGTCACGTTGCAATTTGCTGAATAGAGAAACTGTCTACAATAGTTTATGAATACTGAGTTACGCATCAGTTCTCACGAACAATAGTCACACACATCGGCATGCTGTACTACTCTTATAATGAACGGCCATTTAGGTTCCAAAGTCTAGAGTTGGAGCTACTCTGTCCATAAACAGCTCTGGCACAGGAAGGACATAAGCCCACTTATTTATAAACTTTCTACCTTGGCCCTGGGACAAAGGCACAGTACAGACCGATTTCCCTCCCGAACTCATCCCCTCTACCAGACAGGGTACGTTCCAATGAGTTGCTACCTTTGGATAGTCATTTCTCAAGTCTGGCAATGTATGTCACAAGATTTCAATCACCTAACACCTAATTGAAATACCTAGTCGAGCTCATGTGTAATGTTTAGAGTATAAGGGTATAGGGTATTTCGCTAATCTTTTCAGGAGAGCAGTTACTTCGGGACAGGCCTCCCCTCGCTTCAATTTGTTGGTAATGGCATATTTTTTTGAAATTCAGGGTAAGGAGTCTCAACGTAAAAACAGATTAAACTGACAGACGTCAGTGGTGTTACCAGTCCCCTGCTAAGACGGTGCAGGATATTGCAACGTCAAGACTATTGATAATTATTTATTACAACAGTATAGATGACACGTTGCTGTGACGTTCAGCAGCTTTTAGCGATGGTAAATGGTTCTATTTCATTGCTTGTTTTGACAATATTGTTCATAAAACGTGTCCATTGGTCTTTTTCCAACGTCTGCTTAATCATCGCATATGTGTAACCAATGTTTCTCTTTTTGCTACATAATTCTGGACTAGTTACATGACTATAGGTGATGAATAAACAGTGTTTGAATTAAACCTACAACGCTCCATGAATTGTTTACATGACGTGTCTAAAATGTTTCTTGAAGAGAAGACTAGCCGTGAATGCTGATACACTCTCTGGGTTCCTAATGTGAGAAGATATACGGTGGATTGTTCCATTGGAAAAGAACAGTACTGGAATAACAAACCAACCTGTTCCTAGGCTTCTTTTGAGACTTACGACCATCAGAAGAACGGTGTCTCTCAATGGCTTAAAATTGGAGTGTTTTTCGCGGACAATTTACCCTAAAGGTCAGAGGATTGGCCAAGCGAAACGCAGTCTTTACTTTGGATTTCTGTGTACCTAGCTCAACTATATATTTCGTTAATCAAGAATTTTCATACGTAGGATAGAGTTTATACTCAAGGACAGGCAAAAACTGCAATGTCCAGGTTACAAATTGGTTATGTAATCTGTGTTTTGTGAGACTGAATTAGTTATGGTTCATTTTAAGCAATCGTTGGACAATGTTAACCGAATTGGTGGATTAGAATGAACCATAAATTAACTTTAACCCAGCAGGTTTGGTTGATTAAACATCTATTGGTTGGTTTGAGTTTTCCTCTCCACTGATGTGTTTCTCTTTTCTGAGATGTCAAAAACTTTCATAGCTAATGTCGGTTTTCGACATTTCAAAGTTACATGTTTGAGCATTGATTACAGGAGATTTTATTTGATTTTTATGACTTGAATAAAGGTATGAAATCATTTAGAAGTAAAGTTTTCTCATCTGAAGCAAGAAAAGACAGGCACGTAATAATCCAGGTGCTTATGAAAATGTCCATGTTCGTGAGCAAAAGGATGATGTCATCACATAACCGGCAATAGTGATGATGCCAATGATTAGGAATTTTTTTTTTAAATCACGAGCACACGCAGCAAGGAAAACACGTCCCGATCATGAGTGTGTTATTGCTTCCATGTTACGCGTGTTTATACATGTTCCCTTTTGAATATTCACTGCTATTACATACCTCCGTATACTAACACATGTAGAATGACTTCTTCAGGACCTAATTGTGAGTGATATTGCAAAAATCATGCTATGGAGACGAGATTACCAAGTACGTTACTTTCTAAAAAGAAGCTTGATGAAAAAGAAAATTATGTTGATACTACTGCAAAACTTCAGCCGTCGTCAACAAGACTTTGTTCACTCTCCCCGAATAACACTTTATAAATGTGGCACAATGGTTAACGTCTCGGTTCAGTAAGCAGGCACTGTAGGTTTTTCACTGTCAGCGAGAGTGCATTTCTACGTCACGATGTCGGCAGATGAGTGAAATAGTCCACTCCTTCTGCCTGGCACTACCCCTTTTCCATACTATAACACGGAGACTTTATGTTACTAAATTGAGGATTTCGACCGTGCCGAATGTGATTTGATTCAAAGCATAGTCTTAAAGTACCAAACGGACAAAATCCACAAACGTTGTGGGCGTTTTATAAATGGAATTGTCAAGATAGTAATCGACAAATTTTATCTGCACCTAAGGTCAACATTTAAATTCATCTGTTTTAATTAGCCATTGTAAAAGGCACAAACATGCAGCTTACACAGGCATTTCTAAACGATAACAAAATATAAACCATTAAAAATAATGCATCACAAAGTCACTATTCGTAGACTATTAAAAATCTTAATTGTACTCCTTACAATCTTAAAAGTACTCCAATACCCCCTTAATGAGCCTTAAGATACCTCATTTAAGGGATATCTTGATTATTAACAATGGAAACTAGACTGTACATTGACACATTGGTTAGTGGTTAGTACCAATTCATTGTCTTTTATGCGGGCACAATGCGGAAAGCATTTTGAGTGACAGCGACGTGTTGTTTGAAGTGTCTGGCCCTGAAAGCTGAATAGTGTACACATGGTAAATATTGAGCACGCTGGTCGAAACATCGGGATCTTTTCTGACCACCGGCTCTTTTCTCAGAGCAGAATCTTCTTCCAATAGGGATTGCTCCCTTTCTGCACCTGCAAGCAGTACTTCTCCCTCAACCTAAACAACGTTGTTACCAGTTGCAAGACTAATAAACCACCATCAAGAGTTCCAGTTTTAATCGATTAACTGCCCTTTCTTCAAAAATACTGTTATCGCCTTTGCTTAATTCCCTGAATGCATTATGATACTGAAAAGCTAATTTCAAAGTTTGAGCACATTGAGCAACATCTTTTCCGGTGTTGCTTTAATTAATTTGGCTCATGAAAACAAAAGGATAAAAAGACACGTAAAAGAAAACAAAATCGTGTAATGACGGAGCCAACGCTCTAAAGCAATTTGCAAGGAAAAATAGGCATTAAAAAGATCATACAAGCATTAGACAAATACAAGAACCTAATATGAGGACAATCCACACATCACATTAGAGTGCAAGATTAAGAAATGCTCACGACTTTTGGAATTTCGACCATTCCTCGGCTTTGTCATTTTATTGCCTTTGTGACCATGGCTGAGAACACAGAATGAATAACAGCGGCGGGGGTCAATACAAAAGGTCATTTCTTTCACTGAAGTATGAGTGGGGAATTTCCCACCATTATTGCAACATACACCACTCACTTGCTAAAGCTGTGCCTCCAGTCCCCGGCCTGAAGATGTCAGCTACTTTGAGGTAGGTCTAATTCCAGGATTTTCAGCCCTCGAGACACATTTTCCCATTTTACCAACAATTTTATACATCATTCTGAATGCTTCTACTTCAGTTGGGCTGTCGCTGTTTGAAACTGAAACGATCTTATCAGTTCTAGCACTACATACGATTTTTCAAAATTTAAAGCAAAATATCATATACGCTTATTTGTTGTCGATATGAATAACATTTTGAGGTATAAGCCTGACCTATCCCGCGTGGAATCTACTTCCCGGGATCACTAATCACATACATAATGTTGTTTTACAGAATACATAATGAAAGACATAATACATGTTCAATAATTATTGATGCTTTACACATTTTCAACATTGAGAACAAATTATTATTTTATACATCATCTCTACATAGTCTGTACAGTTACGCTGAATATACATTTGTCCAAATTAAATTCATTTCCCAAAGATGTCACTTTTTATACTCTAATGTTGGAAGAAAGATTTAGTTACATTCATACCTCATCATTTTCTTACGTTGGTCGGTTTCATTTCTGAACATCAAATGGATCTCAAACCAAGCTTTTTCGAGAGAGGTGGATTGGCTTTGGGTGGCGCCAAAAATGTGGAATATGTTTGATATAGGACCTTTTAAAGGCCTTTCTGGGGCTCGGCACTATGTGCTGGGTATTTTTCCCGTCATTATTAACCTCTCCAGTGGTCCACTCTTGCTAGTCATAGCAAGGAATTCAAGGAAATGTTTCTGTTTTCTGCAGACAAACGAATCACGCTGAAAGAAGTTCTCATTTGAAAATCAGAACTGATCACATCATAGCATGTAAAATCAACGCACAAAACAACTTTTGATTTACACATCAGATCTATTTGCGCGGCGCTTAAGTCGAGTGTACAATTCATCAGATTCTTTTCCACAATCACCGCTATTCTGATTGTGGCTGCTGTCAAGTTCGAGAATTTCGTATTGCAGCTCTTGTTGCTGCCCACTGCAAGAATCAACGCCGACTGTATTCATAAAACCTGGGACACCGTCATCTGAACCGTGGCTGGTGCCATGCTTTCCCGACTTGGGAAACCAATCCATGTCACCATCAGGGATTGGGTCATACACAGGATCTTCAAAGTCGCTATTCGAGTCAGGCTCCAGAGGTTCTGACAGCCTTCGCCCATTCGGTGCTGGAGGGAGAGGCCTATTCGGGCATCCGGGCAGTTCGTAACCCTCATCAGTTGGATATTTCTCTCTTTTCTTCCTACAAAATCTCGGTGGTTTGGATTTTTTTATCTTTACTTTGTAAACAGTACCGGTTCCCGGATCTTTGTAACTGATTTCCCCTTTGAGTGGCAACATTCCTAGAAAAAAAAATAAAAAACGAGAGTTTTAGATTATTTGTCAGTGTATGTCTGTGTTTGCTTGTTGATATCAATTGTTTATGTTCATCACTTGTTGATGTTGCACTGCAAGGTATGTTGATTTTTATCGATATTATCCAGCAGTTTTTTTAAGTTTGAATGCTAGCTTGAATTGTGATTTCCTAATTTTAGTGTCAACATGTCCGTTAATTTTCTTGTAGCGTTGGTAGGGCTAGATACGTCTGTTCCCATGAAAGATTGAAACATCACCGATGGAAGCAGGATTATGTCTTGGTATAAGTATTCTCCCTTTTGAAGGGACAGACATATTCTTATACTGCGGTTTGGGTACTAGCGCCGTGACATTCATTCATATCCATGTATTCTCTTACGTTCTAACGTTGATACATTCTATGGAAATAGAATATCGCAGGGTAAATTTTTCAGTTATTTGTATTATTATTACCCAAGTCGCATGTTGCTATTTCTCTTCAATTTGGAAATCATGTTTGATTTTCTACAGAAGAGTATAACTTTAGAAGCGTATGAGGGCAACTTACATTTTCTTTGAGTTTCTATCTCGCTGCAGCGAGGTACTACCGTTTTTTTGTTTTTGTTTTTGTTTTGTTTTTTATGCAACTGGGCCTTATACACTTCCGTAGACTATGGCTTTGCTGCTAGTTAAATTACTTTTATGTTTCTGGACTTAAGACGAAAAAATATAAATCCTCATGAAATTCAATGGCATTGCTTTGGATTTTCTGATTACTCAGGAGTATGGGGTACGTAAACAGCATTAGAACAAATTGCTCTGTAGCTAGGTAGGACACTGTAAAGATCTATGACGTAGACCTTCACAGCGTATTACCCCACTAAAGCACGACGCGTTGTGCTGATTTACTGACTACGTTAGGGATAGGATTACACCGAAGCCAAACTTAATTTCTTGGGAAATGGACAGTAATGACTTACCCGCAAACTCAGCCATCATATTGGAGAATTTAGACCCCTGCGGAGCTCCATCCATTTTCGTCGGACAAACGTGAAGTTTCGGAACCTTGCACTTCAGTACCGGTAGTGATTTCGGGGACCCCTTCACACCTGGCTCTGAGGGAGCTCACTCGTGTTGACACGAATATACACCTGAGCACCCAAACGGCTGGAGTACGGCCCGCAAGGGAGCGACAGTATATTCCTAAAACCGTGTGTAATGCGCAAGCACCCTGGGCGTGTTGACAGGAGTAACCGCGCACACATACTTTCGGATTCTCGGGCCGATGCTTAGTGATAAGGAATTAGAAATGCATGCATTTTGAATAATACATGAGTTTTAGGTCTGCCCATGCACAGTATTGCTGCGCATGGGCGTTTGGAGATATTTCCTGATTTCATTGGTTGCGAAATAGATTGGTGTCATTTGGAGATTTCCCTTTGCAGCCACTAACTCAGCGACATTGAATTTGCAAAAACACCTATTGTTGACGCAACAGGTAAGCCAAATTTGCCTGATAAAAGGACTTGCAAGGCAATTGTCATTCAAAGTAAGGCTTAGAGCCAACGGTTCAGGAAGTTTTCACTGCTTGTGCTGACAAAATGTAACCCAAATTTTAATCTGGAAACGAGGCGTTTCATTTCTTTGCTGTGATTAGATTTCAAAACACCCTGCGCATTTCTTCGTTCCCGCAAAATTCACGGCCATGGCGCAAAGATCTCTGCTTGGAATGACAAGAGAGGTTCTAGGAGAGCTAGTAACGTGCGGGATATGCTTTGAGAAGTATGATGAACGCACGAAGCAAGCTAAAGTTTTGCCATGTTTCCACGGGTTCTGCGCAGAATGCTTGGGCAAGCTTGTCCGGGGTAATTCGCAGTTGCAGTGCCCGGTCTGTCGGCGTGAGGCTCCCGTCCCGGAAGGCAGTGTGCAGGGTCTACCCGACAACTTCATCGCCAAGAATCTGAAGGAATTGGAACACATCCTTGGCAGGGATGAGACTACGGCCAGCAGCCTTCGCTGCGGCTCCTGTAGAGTAGGAGGGGGCTATGCTGTCAGCTTCTGCTCGCACGATGAATGTGTCACTTTCCTGTGCCAGTCCTGCGACCAGGCGCACCACACGATGCTCAAATTCGACGGTCATGTCGTAAACTCGTTACAAGAGTTGCAAGAGCGACCAGGGATTCTACTGCTCCGGCCCAAACTTCACTGTCAGCAGCACAAACATTCCTTGTCCGTGTTTTGCGCTGAGGAGAGATGCCAGCAGCCCATATGCTTGGTTTGCGCCACAACAGCTCACACTGGTCATAATATAATCAGTCTGGATCAGAAAGAATCGGAGGCGAAGGAGGAGCTACAAAATCTCACTCAGATGGTACAAAATCAGACCTCCACTGTGAAGGAGATTCTCACGAAGATTGACTCTGAGATCAACAATACACAAAACCGCAAAGTAGAGATGTCCAGCGACATCTCGAGGATCTTTCGTAATCTTCAGGAGCAGCTCCAGAGCAGGCATGATGATGTAATTGCAGATCTTGAGAAGCAAAGCGAGGAACGGATAGAGCAACTCCATCAGCAAGCCGAAAACGCTGAACTGTTTGTGTCTCAACTCGAGACCGTAAGCTTGTTTGCAGAGAGAACCTGCGAAATCGGAAACGCCGTTGAACTTCTTCAAACCCGGGAGCAAATTATCCCAAGGCTCCATGAACTTATCGATCACGACATCGACGCTTCTGTGGCATTTCAGCCCGCTAGCAAGACATTTCTTTCCCTGACAAGGGATCACGACGAGACTTTAAAGGTAGTGGAGGGACTCTTGCCTGAACTGGGACAATTCCACAAAGTGGTTGCTGAGGTAAAGCCTACAGTACCCGACGACCAGGTTTCCAGTGACATTACGTGGAACGACGCTTTTGTCCGCTGTGAGCATACAATTGTCATCAGGTTTGAAGGCTGTGAAAATTGCCTCCCATGTCTAAAAGACCTGCAGGCCTTGTACTCTGTCCTGGATGACACCTCCTCCCCTGAGACTGAGGCGGAGATTAAGAAAACTGATGACCGGAAAACGTTCCGAATTGTGTATACTCCCCCGACAGCAGGGCAGATCACCATGGCAGTCCTTTTCAATAGTAAACCTATCCCCAACAGCCCCTTCACAATTAACGTCAACCCCCTACATCCAGGCTCCACAACACTGTCCACACCAGATCTGGGTAGATGCCCTCCAAATACTGCGGTCCTTGATATGCCTTACACACTAACCATCCTGACATTTGACGGTTCAGGTGAACGGGTGACAACTGGTGGCTACGAGATCACTGCCTTTATAACAACTGCCAGTTCAGAGCAACCACACAGCGTTACTGATAACCAAGACGGCAGGTGAGTACAACCGTTCAGCTATATTTCTTTACATTATTTCGAAGAGTGATATTTGCTTTTAGTTGCTGTTTAATAAGATTTCTATTTCGTTCTTGCCTGTTGACATGTTCTCTTACCAAAACTTCATTCAACCTCAACCGTAGCTACAAAGTGACTGTTATACCCCGTTCAACTGAGATGCATTTCGTCCAGCGCATTGGTATATGTGGCTATCCAGTTATTCAAGCACCGCTGAAGATTTCAGTGCGTGATAGTTTACCGTTTGAAGATCCTCCCGGTGGCTACAAGAAACCATCGGGAATAGGTGTTGACAACAAAAGGTATGGCTTGAAACTTTTCCACGTCCAGAAATCCCTAGCTGATAATAAAAATGAAAAATAGGAAAGTTTCTTGTGAAACATGTAGGCTTTAAAACTGTCTTTGTTGACACGATGTTGTTTTCCCTTGTTCTCCTAGTATCACAGACTTAAAAATGTCGATTTGAAATCCAGAAAAAAAGATACTTTGTTTGTACGGTGAATCAAAAAAATTCACACCACCCTCACTATAAAAATTGTCATAAAACAAACAAAACCGTGTGGGTTAGCCTGAACTTCTTCATTCCTCTTATCCAGTGAAAGTGTGTTCGTAGTCGACACTAGACAAGACGGAAAAATCTATATTTTCGACAGCGAGGACGGCAGTTACGTGTCCGAGCATGAGTTGGAGAAATACCTGCACAGGAAATCCTCGCAGATTGCGGTGGACCATTCTGGGAAATTAGTGCTGCTGGTATCTGACCTGAAAACGGTGTTTTACAGCTATAAGGGATGCATTACACACAAGTACGTGGTCAGTTTGTGATACCGTTGGACGTGGTGAGGTCACAGTGCTTTGATTTCACCCGATCCGACTACCCACCGCTACTTATAAGTGAGGCCTGTGCAGCAAAATAGCCATGCTCTAACTGTGGTGCTAATATATTAGCACCAGATACAATACAGTAGGCACACGTATAGGTGAGGCTTGTTCGAGCCTTCTGCTTCCAAATTTTTGACGCTGACTAGCCTCACTTGTAAGTGTGTCACTGTATTGCATTATACGATAACATTAGCATCACAGTTCTTGCAGGCCATTTTGCTGCACAGGCCTCACTTATAAGTAGCGGTGGGTAGTCGGATCGGGTGTTGATTTACATGTTTGCCTTGAACTTCCGCCTCTTAGCTTTTATATTTGCGATGTTATTTCACCAATTTTGAAGCTATTCAACGGTGAAGTGCATGCATATTGTCGTTGCTGTTGTTGCTGCTGTTTTTCTTCCTGGGTATTTGTAAGGTATTATATTGTCATACTAAAATTGTAGTTACAATATTTAAGGTATTGACAATTATGAATTGTTAATTAAGCCCGATGAATGAGTGATTAGGATGATTTTATATCATTCATTAAGCCCCAAGTTAATTTGACAGTTTGCTCTATTTTCCTCTTTGACTTATTTTACTTTCTTTGTACGCTCTGCATGATATAGTTTGTGTGATATATTTTGACTAACAGTCATCACTTTCTTTGCAGATGGAAATGCATATATGACAACGAGAAACCAGCAAACCTGGCGCTCTCGAAATTAGGCCACGTGATCATTGGTGACAGCAAGTCACATGAGCTGTTCATCTATCATTCACGGGGCGTGGTCCTACGTCGAATTCAGCTTCCGAAGGGTTCGCTGGCCATGGGTATCAACAACGTCTGTGTTGACTGCAACCAGAGCATTCTCGTTGCCACACACTCAAAGCCCAACCAGATCCTGCGGTACACCGTGGGCGGACGGGAGACCGCAAGGCTAGTTTCGCCCGCCCAAACAGACCAGCTGGCCGTGGCGGCGACGCCAGAGGGGGCCCTGATCGTGTCCGTTCTGCGGGGAATTCTGGTCATGGAGTTCGGATCAAAAGAGGGAGACGTTGCAGTCGTCAAGGAGTTCCAAACGGACCACATCTTCACGCAATTGGCAGTGGTCACGGACGGCTGCTTTGTGGCCTTCGACCCAGGGGAGCAACACCTAGCAAAATATAATTACCTGTACATACCCGAGCGGGCTGATGCCAAGAAACAACACGGAGAGAAAACTTCCAACTCAAAGCCGTAACATCTGTTAAACAAAAACGTAATGAATCTATCTTAAACCAATTGATAGAAAAAAAAAAGAAATGCTTTTCGGGTACGTGAATCTGTCCAACCGTCGGTAATAATGAGTATAAACGGTCAAACGGTAGAAAATAAATGTACATCAATTTTTCATGGGTCATTCCATGAGGTTGGGGCACAACTTGTGAGGTCACCGTGCACTTGTACATTATGCCTTGTGGGGTACTGGAACAATGGAAGATACCCCACAAGGCCAGTTTTGATCCTTGTGGAATACTAAAGTGGTACCCCACAAGAATTTCACGAAATATATATTTCAAATTTACTCTAAAAGGAGTGTTGAGTGGGAGTTTTGTACACGAGAACAAAGGAAATACCCAAAAGTATGCATATGGAAGGGTGTGTGTGGATTCCAAATTATACATCTTGCAAGGCTGAATACAGGGATGTGTGTTATTTTTACAGAATAAATGACTTCTCTACAGGTCATGACAGGTGGTAAAATTTACCCATGTAACAAGGACACCGTCACAAATTGTATCCAAACCTCCTGGAATGGCCCCTATACAAGTTTGACGCCAGTTTACACATTTCACAGCCAAGATGACAAACTGAATGTTAAGAAAAACATGCAGTGAATATTCAGTTCAGCTTGTTTTTATACACATCACTATGTGTTCCAACAACAAGGGAAGAAAAGATTTAAGTGTTTCAATTCATTAGAAGTTACAAGAATGGTTTCTCAGAAAGAAATCTTTCAGAACTGTTTTTTTTAAAGGCACGCCATTTGCTTTAATCGCAAGAGGCACTTTTTGTCACCAGAGCATGAGCAAAAATAAAAGAAGATTGCCCATCGGGGTCACTTACAAATAACACTTTGAAAATATCCTCTCCTACTTCTGTCCAAACAGTATGCTTAACATGATAAACATTACAAGTAAAAGTAGAACTACACTCCTAGAAAATGTATATAGATTTGATACAGTTGTACACAGGTTTCAGGTAATCTCATAATGGTTGAATGCATGTGGAATATGTTTCTCTTAAAACGCTCCGTTTTGTTCTTGTTGTCGTTAATACTAGATGGATGGGTTTTATTGAATTTGACCGTAAAACCTCCAGATAGGCTCCATTGCCAGTCTGGTTATGTTGATATTTTTATGACCCGCATTCAAGTTATCTAAAGTGATCATGCATGAGGGTCGAGGTTCAACGCATTGTGAGTACTAGGTTACAATGCCTCGCGTCCTTGACTCGATATGCTCCGACATCAGACGTGGCAGCTCATTATTCTAATTCTAATTGTGTGCACAGCTGAAGGCAAAAGTGCGTAGGCTCAGGTTTTAAGGTGGCCTCGATGGGCTTTTTAACGTATTCAAATCTGCAGAATCAAACATGTATATATTATTCCTCTGCACCGCAACTTGGTTGCTTTAGGAAATTCCAGAATGTAACCTATCTTTCTCTGATATCAGACCTTAGTGGCACAGAGTCAGAGAAATTCTCCAGAAAGCAACAATTTTAGACTTTTTGTAACTGTGTAATATGCCCCATACTCTACCTTCGAATCATATCTAGAGCCAAAAAATCCATAGGACCGGCACATAATTACAACAAGGACTGAGGACAATACATTATTTTTGGATTCATGAGTCCAGATAACTGGATGGCATCAGTGCAAAATTCACTTCCAAAGACTTTACACGAGTCCTAATGTTTGGTTGTTCCTCCACCCCAGCTAGTCAAAGACGACTTTTTATTTACGGCTTAGATGCTTTTTGTAGACCTGGTTACGAGTGAGACGCAACTTTCGGCAGCCTACGAACAGTGACAAGTATGGCGTGCAAAGTTAACATGTAATCAAGGATAGATAAACTATTTCAAAGTAAATGGTTATGCGAATTTACTGTCATAAAATCTGGGTGAATGTAGGTATATTTAACCATTTTGCTGCGATCGTATTGTACATCCCAAGTTTTAGTCATAATTTTATGTTTGTATTAAATTCTTAAATGTACCACTTATGAAAGAGTAGTTTAAAATGAAAGTCATTCAAGTAGTTTCATTTGACAGACTGATTTCAATTTGGGGTTGTCCTGGCTATTATAATACCTATTTTCATTCATTTTTCCCCAGTTCGTACAGAAGAGACGATTGGTACACATGCAGGGGTCAGGCAGTATTTTTTCACACAGTGTCAATCAATTTCAAACCTTTCCCGCATATTTTTCAACCACCAGATCTTGACATTTCGAAAATTTTTGTCTACGCCGAACTGTGTCATCAAGAAGGAAATTCGTCTATTACCACACAATCTGATATTTATTTTCATTCTGTCATGTATCATTGTTGCCGGCAGAAGAAAACATCTCTTCCTCTATCTCTGTCCCTTTTCTAAAATTCCAAAGTAAGGCCTATTTCTCTAGAGCTGTTTTCTTAAAAAATACGACTTATTCCTCTCACAGAAAAGGTAACCAGAGGAAAACAGTGTTTCATTTACGTTTTCAAATATGTTGTAATGCTATATCAGGCACGTTTTTATTTGTTTGAAAACAAAAAGAACATTGTGCATGTGCTTGTTTATGTAACTTTGCCGCACCTTTCGAAACCTTTTCGCTCAAATCATAAATGGCTTAATTTCAAATTTGTTTCGAAAATTTCTAACCTCTCATTTGTGTTTGATTTCTACTCTAGTCACTCATATTTGCTTTTTGTTCAAACAATTTTATACATTTACCTTACCTCTTAGTGAACGCTCAGTCCCTAATCGCCAAACGAATATGACAACCTTTTTCCTCATTCTTTGTCTATCAATGTTAAACAAACATCATTTGAGTTCGTCACATGATTGTATATTATTTTCTGTTAATGTCGGCTTTCGTGATTACATTCATTTCTACTTTTAATATCAGATAACAGTTTGTATATGGTTAACATTTTGTTGTATAGGTCTATATATCGTAATTAAAAATATGTACACTTGCCGTACTTCCATGTACTTCCAATTTTATGGGTCAACATCTGAGAGTAGCCCGATAAATCTTTATATTAACCTTCAAATTGATGCAAGAAAATGCATTCGTACTCCAATATCATTCGCACAGAATCGATTCAGATCTTCTTGTGGTATAGATTGGTTGTTCAACCTACAACTTGTTTGACTTGCAATACAGTGACAAAATTGTACATCATTCTATGAACTTGTTTGAGGCATTCTTGAAATCGATAGAACAAAGACTAATTCAGTCCTTTAAAACACGCACATGACCATCAGTTCGTGATGACGAGTTCAAATCTGACAAATGGACAGATATTGAAAAAGATCGATCACTGATCTTTTGAAATGACCAAAATTCACCGTGGCTTTGATGTGTTCCCAGCTCCTCGAGACAAATTTAACCGGTTTTGAATTTGACCTACAAAAGATCACTTTCACCCTTGTTGTCAATTAATCGGCTGAGCCCGATTGTTTCTGAGATGACACAGAAATGCTTCAACACCTGGAAGAAAAATAAGTTAGCAAAGTTGCAAAAGTGACTGGTATGAAATTGAACTCTGAACGCTGCCATTTAGCAAAAGCTAAGGCAAGTTTAGGAGGAAACAAGCACAGAAACCGTGTGCTTATATCTTTGGAAATTTATGAGGTATCATGCCACTCAAGAACGCTTTGACGACTGTCATGCTATGACTGCTCATGTAAAAACATCACTAGTGAATCAAGGCAAGAACTGCTAGCAAGAATTTAAAAAAGGTAAAATTAAATGTATAACAGATATGATGGGGAACTGGACAATATAGATTGAATGTTATAGTCAGCCGGTTTCATTTTACAAATAGATGAAAAAAATCCCCCCCTTAAAAAAATCCCCAGGGACTTCGCTCCAGCATTGCGACACAGCGTACAGTCCAACGTAGGTATTGGGTACCTTACAAAAAGAGAGAATTAAAGGCCCGATGATTCTTTTCACTGAAATCTGAATGGAAACGCTGAGGGGCTTTCCATCAATACTGTACACTGCACAGCTCTATCAGTAAGCGTAACCGAGTATCATGGGGGCAGCAAACTATGATTTGATGACGTTAAAGTGTACTTCTTATTCATTTACAACAACCATGGACGCGATCTCGTGATGCCGCGGCAGACAACAGTTTTTATTTGTGTATATTTTCCCAGTAATGCTCAGAACACTAAAGATTTCCATGTACCTAGAACATAACACGTTGGATCATAAACATGCAAATTTCAATTAGCTTAGGCGACACATTTTTGAAATGCGATGGAACACAAGTACATAAAACCTATGCAATGGTTGCATGTCAAAAAGAAACACATCGCATTGACCTGAAATACCTTCCACGCATTCAGTGAAAACAACTCGGCTTTTTCTTGGTTATCCCCATAGCTATTGGCCGCCCAAACCGGTGTATGAACCAGTTTGGGCAGGTGTGAAATAGCACCAAATATCGAAACATGGACGCCCATTTTTAAGGCTGCTGACAAAAGTCCACATTTCGCGACACAACGTTCTGCCCATTTTTCAATATATATAGACAGCCATTGAGGATCAGGCTGGAACACCGCCATTGTGAATTTGCAGAGCTGTTTTAGTCGGTTTCGGAGTTCGGTAAACAACGTTACAGAATATGCATAAAGTTGGCGTGAGTCCAATATGGTCTGTGTATATTGGTAATATTTTGTTCCACTGAATTGAACTGCTTTATGTGCAAACCTAATTGGTGTTTGGGTCGATATCGCATTGTTTTCAAACTCTTACAGGTCAAACGCTATCAGATGACGTGGATTTCAGCTCTCAAATTTAAGATCAGACATAAAAGATAGGTACACCTGTGAGTTGTTGTACGGAGATTGTTTGCCATTGTTTCCCTGGAGGGCAGGATGAAATGGCATACTGCTCATCGCTGGATATTTCATCCTCAGCTGACTGCGTGCCCAAAAGGTCTGCCGAGAGTGAGGGGACGGGGGCCCGTTGCCTTTGGAGGGCTCGTAACTGCTTCATCTTGTCGTATGTCTCATCGCTCTCCTTGGCGTACAGATCCTCATCGGATGACGAGTAACCCCTCACAGCCTCGGGCTGGCTTTGCAGCTCCTCAGGGAAACACATGCCGTAAGTGTACCCGCCGTGCTTAATGTTGTCGTGATCACACGTGTGCCTACTTACGTGTGCCTGGGACGGGGAGGGTGGGCCAGGGATTTGCTTTCTTCCACAAGAGCCTTGGGTCGTGCTTTCGAAATCGTTGGCACGGGTGGTCCTTGGCCTACACACGGGTTCATTGTTGCCGTGGTGTGAGTGTAGACATGGGGAGATTTCTGCGGGGAACACTGCCCGGGTCTCGGTGATGGAAGCCTGTGGAAGGGGGACTGTCATTGCTTTTGTGTCCGTGTGGTCCCTAGCCTTCTCGCGCTGCGTGTAGAAACGCAAACGGTGGTCCCTCGGAGGCACTGGCGGTGGGGTCGTGCTTTCGACAGTGCTGGTACCGGAGGCCAGCGGCACTCCCTCGATTTCGTTGTGTGAGCGCGAACGTGTGGGGATCTCATCGGCGAACGATTGACCAGGGTTGGTATTGGGAGCCTCGTGAACTGGAGGAAGTGGGAGAGGGTCTTGTGGAGCTCTCCTAGCCACTACGTCCCCGTTGACGTCGAGTGACTGGCCCCTCTGAGGCACCGGCGGAGGGGAAACGCCAGGCCTGCCGTGTGCTCGGAGCGTGTGTCTCGGCTTAGGATCGGTGAGGAGACTCAGGAGTGGTTTTGTCAGAGCACGCCCTGCTCTCTGCAGCCTGCTCCTTCCTTCCTCCCGTACCTCATATTTGTGCTTATATCCTTTGAAAACGAAACTGGCTTTAAATTCCACATTTTCCATATCTGAAATGACGAAAAGATTCTGTCTAGTGAAGTACATACAAACATGAATCCTGCTTCTACAAAAACCTCCAACAACAGTCTCGGGAATGCTGGATATTTTCCCTAGATAATTTTCAGAGGGATTTTGTACATCAGATGCTGCAGATCGGAAAGAGCACCGGACTCTTCTTATGAAAGAAAACAATTTGTGTCTTCTGAAGCCTTACCTGGAAATCTGTTTGTCAGGTCGGCACACGAAGCAAACGCCCGAGATCCCTCCATCATTTCAGCGGCAGTTCAGACATTTACAGATTATGAACGGAAGGTTAGTGGACAAAATTCACCCAAAGATTCCCGTATCATCAACTGCACTGTTGTGCCTTTACTGCTAAATAGTTGAGTTATTTGCCCCCAGATGTACCGACGGATGATTAGCCAAGAACCAGTTGTCAAATGAAGTGATATTGCCCAATTGTTTTTTACACAACTTGTTTTGAGTGTGTTTTCCTCCATAGAGGACCACCACTGATTGCAATCTGAGGGGTTAGTGTCACACTTCAATACCTCCAACGCGGAAGTGGCATTCCTTTTACCGTTCCCATGCAATTTTTTGGGGTGACATCATCGACTATTAAAGAAAAGCATGGATTGTGCTGCAATGGCACTCATAACCCTTTATGTCAAAGGAGCTGAAAATACCTATTCAGGAACAATTCCTTTGTAATACAAAAATGCACGCTATTTCCCAGGGCATATTTATTGGTAAATGCATAGTCACCGAAAGACACATTCGAACTATCTACAGTAAACAGAAAAGTTGAAAGTGTTACAGTTATAGCATTCTTATGCAAAGAGGTGTGCATGTTCCTCGCCTGAGTTACATGGCACAACGGACTTTTTTTATAAAATATTTGAAAATCCAACCTAACATATTAGCTATCACAAACATATCCATCCAATGTGTGTGAGACTTGAAGCTTTATTAGTCTGAATTCGTAATAGCAAAGTTGCAGTTAAAACTATTTATGTATTAATATCACACGGTCATTGATAAAACATGGAAAACGCTGGCAGTAATTTGGCATGTGCCTGTAGTAGTCGCAGTCCAACGGCTAATAGATACCCGTGTTAATATGCTTGTTGTTTTCCAAGCATGCTACATCCAAACGGTTTATTGACAGCTCAAGTCGTAGACTGGAATTTGTCGAGTACAGTTAAGTCTGGGTCTAGGCCCATTGAATATACGCGGGGTCACACTTACAATGGATGTAGCCATAGCCTCTAGAAGCCCATTCTGGACACGTCCTAGTTCAGTTCGGGTACTGTCTCAATAGAGTGCGCCCTCTGTTAGTAGAGATTAATGTCAATTACTTTTTCCCATATTACAATGAAACTAAACAGTTGTTCTCAACAAATCTCTGAGGCTTTTGCCTAACACCTGTTGAGGGTTCGTCAGCAGTAATCAGTTGGATCACGAGACACTGCCAAGATTGCAGGAGGCTTGTTTTATGAAATTATCATGTTGTTTCACGTAGACTGGGACAGATGGTGCCAAATTAAGGGACACCGTGTTTGATTCTGATGGACAGCCACACAAACACCACGCTCTAACTAGCCTCTCTGTCGATGACCTCTGCCGTGACTCGTATCTGATTGTTTTTTTGTCCCAGCCAGATTATTGCCTTGATTAAATAGGGACGATTCCATATACACAGTGATTAGTTGTCTGATATGGTGTACTCTACGAACCGAAAGAAAACAGTGATGGCACCCTCTATATAAAACACCATGAAGCAATGTGTTGCAGCACTCGACACGTTGCGTCGTGCGTCGTGTCGTGCATTAGGCGACGCAATATACGCGACGTACGACACGACACGATGTACGACGCAAAGCACAGCGATGAGACGAGACAAGCAATGGAAGAAGCAACGTTTACGCAGAAAAAATGCGACAAGGAAGGGACATAACACAGCACGAAGCGATGGTGACGGCACGACACGACACACGACGCGTCATGTGTGCGCCACCGTAATAACAAGAAAAATGGCAAAAGCGTTGCGCCATGCCGACGTGTAATTTCGTTGCCTTGGAAGAGGCTTCAAAGAGGCAGGACTGTGTGTCGTAAGCAGTTTGAGTGATCGTTCAGTCTTGCTAGTGCAGGCCCCAGGCTGTTCACACTGCAGGATTGACACAACATGTATTTTTTCATGGGCTCTTTATAGCGTCTCAGTTTATACCAAAATGTCCCTTGAGGTGATGGGGCTGGTGCGTGCCGAGGTGCCTGAATAACCGAGTTTCCTACACAGAGGTTCCATGATGCCAACGTGGAATGAGGTCACACGATCCTTTGGGTCTGTCACCAGCTCCCTGAAGCAGAATCTACCGGGATAAACTCAAATATGGCAATGACTTGAGGTCGTTTGTCTTCGTTTCTTTCAGAAAATGAATTTTCCTTTCGGTAAAATCATCGTTTGCTAAATCTCTTTTGACTGAGTTCGCTGGGAACAACAATCTACAACACACTATATCTCACCGCTTCATCCACAAATCATCTCCCAGGTTGCGTTCTAATTTTGCATTTCCTCACCTTCCAATCCTTGGAATCGCCTGACCGAGCAATAAGAACGACCACAGTCATGGCTGAGCCTCATTTAGGACAAAACAGTCAACTTTGAGCTCTCAAAGGAGGACATTTTTGGAGGAAACAAAACAAAGCAGCTTTTCACACATTCGAAGCAAGGTACTAGCGACCACGATAAAGAAGGTGAAAACCTGGCTGGATGACTGTATGAGGACTGAGGCCAGCTGCAATTTTTGACCAACACTGAGTTTACTGTCATATGTTACTACACCCGCTCACGTAGCTGTAGTGGTCGAGTCACCAGTGCCATGTCCGAGTCGCGAGTCACCAGCCTCGAGTTCGAGGCCGAGTCCAAGCCAACCGGTCTTGTTTTGCAATGCTGCTGCTGATGGCGATGATGATGTGCATGCGCGCTCCGGTGTGATGCCAGATAATAATATCCACCTGGAATTACAAGTAGCCTTATGGGGCGTATTGCCGTACAGGGCATACACAGTGGAGACAGACAGACATTTTTGGTAGCGGACACTTATCGGCATAACATCATAGTGTGTGGTGTACTTGTGCCCGCGCGTCCACGGACCCTGTATGCAATTTTTCGCGTTCCAGCGTCGAATCACGTTAACAAAGAATATTGTACGCTCGTCCCACATTGTTTTAAAGGAAAATACACGACTCGAGTCGCGACCAAGCTTGAGTCCCAGTCACCATGGCTGAATGGAAGTCCAAGTTATTTTCCAATCTAATTTCAGACTGAGTCACGAAAACACCAAAAAAAAAAAAAAAGCATACCCCCCCAAACCCGTGGCCTAGTCCTGAAGTCAGGTCTTGCATCCCCGGACTCGCAACAGGTAGGAGACGACCCAGGCAATCACACGGTGCAGAAGAAATCACGCAGTTCTTGACTGGTATGGGTGGCCGTAGGTCAAGGCTCTATTAGCATTTACAGATGAGTTAACTTCAGACATTACATGAGCCTCAGGTTAGGGTTGTTTTCCCGAGCCCGCAGGGGCCCTGGAGAAACGTCTGATGCAGCACTGAGAGGTGTATAGTAGGATTCAACGTAAGAAAAATAAAATTGAAAAAAAAAAGCTCTTTAAGGGCAAAGAAAATGCATGTTTTATGTTACCCCAGCCAAGTTTGGTGGTGGTATAGAAATATTTCGCATTCAAACGATTTCAAACTTCAGCCATTAATTTCTATTAAACATTTAAGGCCAATTTAAGTGGCTAGTGAAAAAAAACAAACAAAAGTCATATCTACACAGAAATAAACAAACGGTCTCTGGCTTTTATATGGTTAGACGCATTTTCATCGCATGCACTTATTTCATTTTAATTAATAATACTGACGATTTACATTTACTGTGACATTAATGGTGAAGAACACGGATTTCCAACTATATCGATGCACTGTTTGGGGGTAGTGTAGATATGAAAAAAAGGTCTTGCAGCAAAGAAGAGAAACAGAGTTGTCAGTGATTGTAAAGCGTAGACCTTTTTCACCCAAGCTACCGGATTGTGCTAAATGTAAACAATACCACCACGTTTGGACTTCTGTGGTCACAGTGATTCCATATATTCCTACGGGCAGCTTCAACCACGTGCAGGTGCACGTGAGAACACTGAATGTTTAACTAATTTATCATCAATAGGGAGATTACCGTCACAACACTATTCACTTATTAGCATCACAACACATTGTGGTCTAGCACGATTGTGACATCACAAGAAAAAAAAAAGGTCTTGAGTGTATTTCTAGTCGAAACCGCAGAGTCCATTTATCAAGTTTGAATCAACAGTACTTTGCCAGAGTGCTCAGAATAGCAAATAGGGAGCTGGGAAATAGTCTCCTACTGACAAAAAGCCAAAAAAAAACAAACCAAAAAAAAAATTTAACCCTGGGGAAAGGGGTAATTATGCCCAAACCATGAGATATGACTATAATGTATTAGGATCTCCGAAAAGTCGAAACAGTATTCTTTCTAATGATGCCTTGGTGGTATCCCTCTTGTCATGCATGACTGGCCACTGTTGAAATAGTAAAAGGAGCTTAATTAAAAACTAAGAGGGCGCTGTTTTCCTTACAAACGCTGTATATGGCTGTTCAAAGATTAAGCAAACTGTGGCACTTGTGGATCAATAGCTCCTGCACCCAAGAAAATGTAAACAAGAATTAAAAAAAAATGACAGTTAAAGGGAGTCCAAGAATTTTGGGCTGGGGGCCATAATACACTTTGCCTTTGCCATCCAGAGGCCGGTTAAGGGTAGGTCCTTCATTCGTAAAAAATAATAATAATAATAATAATGGTGCTTACTTGGAAAAAAGGAATTTCATCTATAATTGTACGGTTTTTAGAATAAAATAGAAAATTCCTCATTAAAA
>NW_019091486.1:40170-68583 GCF_001949145.1 Acanthaster planci | reverse complement strand
AAAATTCTACTTAATGGGAGACTGTTTCACCTTGTTTGAAGATCTTCTATTTATGATTTGTTCATGTGCTATTTACATTACGACCCTGGGTACAATATGCAGAACTTGTCAACCACAACATGTTCCTGATTTTAATTAAAGAGCACCTCTAAGGAAAAAAGACGTTTTCTCTGATTTTATCTGTTCAAATAAATATGGAAGGATCCAAATCAAATGCAGTGTCATTTGTCTTCAGAGCTCAACTATAACAAGCTACAAAGGGCTTTTTCTGTCTTGAACACCTGAGTAACTTGTATTTTTCCTGGCAACTGATTTACTGGTCTAGACCCCTATAGGTTTCAGGCCAGTAAAATAAACTGCCCCAGCCAACAGTGATAGATACCCGAAATTCAAACAAATCAGAAAAAATACTTACCAGTTTCTCAGGCGTTTGAGACGCACGTCAAATCAAAGCCCACTTTCTGATTTTTCAGTTTCTTGTCAAATTTCCATTCATGGAGCTTTGGACTATGAATGTTTCCGGTCAAAACGGACCTGTTTGGACTAATAAACTCAAGCTTCAGGAACTGTGTGTGTTAAAGAACCTTGGGGATGTCGAGTAGACCAAATTAATAAAATACAATGCCGCACACGACGTAATGGTGATTTTTAACGTTTCAGCCTACTGCAGAGGGCCACCAGGATAAAATCCAGCAACTCCACCACTGTCATGAGGCTCATGCCACACAGCAGACCAAGGTAGCCTCCGATGTCACCTGTGGGAAACAAAAAAGGGAAATTGATGAGAACGTCAGGCCTGTAAGGAAAACAGTTAAGTGACAATATACATTTTCATGAAAAAAAATCATTTTACTAAACTTTCAAATGTAGTTTTTGTTCATATTTTATTAAAAACCCCTTCAATAACGGTACATCTTTTTATCAGATTTTGCCTAAAGTGTATTTTTAATTGTGCCCAGTGATTTCTTGCGCGGAAGTAAACTCCATTCAAGTCACTCTGAAAACATGCTTATAGGGCGTTTTCGAAACGAGTGGATTCGGCTTAGGCTTTGGTCTCGCTGGTTCCAGCCATTTTGAAGCAGCGTTTAAAACCATACGTTCAAGCTCTGCTTGGAACCAGCGAAACTAAAGCCTAAGCCAAATCCACTCGTTTCGAAAACGCTCATAAATTACCCACCCAAAAGAACCCTCAAAAACAGTCTAGACTATAACAATTTGAGAAGTCGCACTTACTCTGAAGATTATCCACAGTGTATGCCCCTATTTGCTCGATTCTTGTGTACATGATTTCGTCATAGTAGATATACACATCAAGATAATTTTCCCTTTAACAAAACACATAAAGCTTACTTTTTAATGCATAATTTTTGGTTTGATTAAGCAGATTCATTTAAACCGTAAATATTCATAGAACATACAAATTACCCCCAACTGTAAGGGACGACACGAAAGTCAGATCACTGACTAGGACAAGTTATTTTAACAAATATTCGTCATCTGCCATTACGATCGAACACCAACACACTACAGACTGACCTTATGAAGTCTTCGGTTACATTCATTTCTGCCTGTAACTCCTTACTGAGAAAGGAAGCTGGCCAGTACGCTTGCGAAATCTCTCTGCCGTAAGTGATGGCTTTGCAGGCGATTGGACAGTGACACTGGTTCTCTTGCGATAAAACAAACTCGTCTTTATGGGGCCCAAGAGGAAACGAAAAAAAATCCTGTAATGCTGCTGAACTGTTCAAAATAACCAGAAGTCCAAACGCCGTTCTGCTGTTTATTGGTTAATAAAAAACCATTTCAGAAAAGAAAAATCAAATTTGTGTCAATGAATTCCTTCTTTAAACTTAATTTCCTGTAAGTGACCAATCAAAGCGCTGTATATGGTATGCAAACTATACCGCCTGCGCAGTTAAGCGGGTGAAGTATGCGAAGTCACACATGACGATGACGACTTGATTCTTCGCTTACTTTACGCGGAACAAATTCTCTTCTCTGCCACTAAAAGCTGGTATAATGTTCACCCGTGTACAATACACAAATTTCTCTACTGCAGTTGTCAGCAACCAAAATATACAAGTTCCAGTTGTCTATGAATATTTGTACCTTCCCGGAAATATATATTTACTAAAAAACTAAACAAATAAGTATAATTAAAGACCATTACGTTTTTTATGAGATTTTGGACTGCTGATAATGTGCATCTTTTATTTCAGTTTTGTTCCAGTGGGAACACCGTCTAGACAAACAAAAAAGGAGAAAGAAAGAACTAGACCCCACTCATTGCTTGGAAGAAAAATTACAAGTTAAGAAAAAAAGTGGTCCGTAACTTTTTTGAGTAGAGAAAACAAAAAAGAAAAGACTTAGGCTGTGTCTGGAACGGGCTTCTAGAGCTAAGGCTAGTCCTATTGTCCACGCGTCTCCGCACATTTCCAATGGAGGGAAGACCTAGGCCTAGCTCTAGGCAACAGATTCAGATGCAGCCTCATTATCATCCATACAACCAGAAATGTTCAATAGCGCCCCCATACGGTAGAGTGTTCGGATTAAGAGGCGCTGTCGTATTTGATATTATGCTAATCTGCCCTTCATTCAACAAATAGATACTGGCATATGCTTTGGTAAGTATTTAAAACCCTGTATAGGTAGACTGCATGCGGGAAATGGGGAAAAAATGGCAAAAGTTAATTTCCATTTAGCAATGAAATAACTTGTAAAAATGTTATCTTTTCGGGGACAACTTGTGATTAAAAGTGTGTGTCTTGTCCGCTTCTGTAAATATAATTAAATCCAACTTAAACATAAATACACAACAAACCAAAAAGTAGGAAGGTCGAAATCGATTAACATAAAACAGTTAAAATAGCAGGACATGATAATCTTTTTTTAATGGGGGTGCTTCTTTCTTATCATTAGTGAACACAGGCACTGTAAAAACGAGGCATAGGCTCAGCACATTTTATAACCAAAATATCTCACCTTCATAGCGGTAGATGCATTGCACTTGCTTTTCCAAGGAGCAAATAGGTATATCACCTGTAGAAAAAGAAAGAACCGGTGGACGTCAGCAGATTTTTTTTCTGTAGATTAACAGGAATTTCGAGGAGGGGGGCAAGAACTTTTATGTTCCATTCTTTCCAGGGAAGCACTATCCGCCACCCTCTCCTTTACCTCCTCTCTTTCCCCTTCTCATTATAGTCGTCGTCGTCGACGTCATTCCAATCACCACCACCACCATCATCCCCATCCACAACCCCATCATCACCATCACCCTTCTCGTCCTATTATCACCGGTCTTGTATTAATATTTATCATCAGCATCACCATCTTGTTTTGTTTTGACGGCATTCTTACGTATGCTCCACCTGTAGTCTCGACATCCACACTTCCGAGTGACATATAGTATCTTGCAGGCGTACTTGCAGGAAGCCGCTGAATATTTGAACCGGTGTCTCCCCCAGTTGCCGTCTGTGCAGTTTGACTTGTATGGCGCCTTTTGATTTATCATCTTTAGAGAAGGAACAGAACATTTTCCTTACATGACCTGTTTTGGTTACCTTAACAAAATGACACAATTAAACAACTGATTAAGACTCATACTAACTTCCCCAAATACGCCTTTTATACTGGTATTTAGTTCCCGCTTTTTTGTTTTCATTGAAAAGATCATAACCTCACATCGAAACACCAGTTCAATTCAGGAGAAAAAAAGACGACTTACAAGGATATCTTCTTCAATCAAACTAGAGGTCTGGGTTTCGTGAATATAATTTTGTCACTTGAAAACAGTTTACCGACTGTGGTGTTCAGTTTAAAGAGTGCCTGTCCAGGAAGATATACCCACGATAGTTAGCAATGCCACTTACGACTTTCTGCCGCACGACTATCGAGGTCTCGAAGCCCGGCGAAAGGGAGAAAGCAAAATCCTTGATCATAGGATACTCGCCTTGAGCATGTAGCAGCACCTGGGGGAAAACGTGTTTGGTCAATGTAGCATTTCGATTGGAATTTCTTCCAAGAGTTCATTGTACAAGACATGTGGGCAGAGATTTTTGGCCTCTTGTGGGGGGGGGTTCTGAAACTTCATTGCAGCCTCTATCCCAGGCGAGATCGTGACACACGATCGTGATCGTGAGTGTGGAGTACAGTGCTGCAGTCTAAAGATGTGCATAGTCACAGGGGTTTATTTTTCAAAAGAGTAGTAGATATCTGTCTTTGTCCTTTGACAAATTACGAAGCCGCGACGTGGTGTTCGGGGCCCGGAAAAAATCCGAATATTAGAGGCTCTCTGGTGCATTCTTACGCATTTCGTGAGCTTTCACTGGGGATTCCCCACTGACATATTTAAAGTACAGTGCTGTATTCAAATGGTGTTATTTTCAAAATTTCAACAAATATGTTTACAATGCAGAAAACTTGTAAATGATTCCGAATTGACACATGTATCTCTTGATTGCCCGGCGTTACATTTTATTATTTTTATCATTTTTCTTTGCGACCAAGTGTGATTGCCTTCGTTTTAAAAGTTATTTGTACATTAAGTCATTGTCAAATCAAAACGAAGTTTAAAAATGTCGACGCAGAATATTAAGCATTTTTCACACTTCCTCAGTGCACGATGTGCATTACTTTGGTTGGGTCTACATTTAATATTTGCCGGGGCATGTGCTTCAAGTGTTTTTAATTCATTACGTAAGTTACGGAATTTATAAATATGGTTGTAGAGAAGAATAGGGGTAAACGTTTCAACTGAACTATTGCCTCTGTCAATCACAACTATAAACAAACGGTGAGACTATTTGGAACATTTTGAGAGCAGGAATTTTTCCACTCACCCATGACTCAACTTACAGGTAAATGTGTGAGGTCGTCCCCCCCCCAAAAAAAACAAATTAAATAAAATGACTAAATAAATAACAATGATAAATAAATATAAAACTAATAAAAAAAACGGAAATGCATATTGCTTTCAACATAATTAAAATACCCATAACTTTTCACTTTTCGAAATATAAGAAATTAAAAATTATGAAGGTAAAATATAAGGCTTGGATCCAGGACATCAGATTATGTCATGAAGTCTGAAATTCAAAAATATGTGTCACGAACATGTCTAGCTTCCTAGTTGCCAAAAGATCTCTCAAACCATATACATTTCTGTTGAATGTACCTTTTGAATTGAAATTGAGAGAAAAAGGTCAAAGGTTCTCACAGAGTAACACATGCTATTTATTTGGGGGAAAAACGCTCAGTGCTAACCGTGAACAAGTGATAACCACGGAGGAAATCACAGAAGGTAGTCTGGATCCGCCCCCGATCAGCCCGCGGCACATGCTAATCTACCGCGCACAGACCACTATGTTGAGGGCGGCCGCGCACGCAGGGACTGCCGCCAGACCACCCCGCACGCAATGCTCGGCGGCAGCCATTCGAAATTATGACGCAATTCATCGTTCTGCGATCAAAAGAGCTCACACTCACCCCCTTAACCCATCCCCCTAAGTGTTTTTATTTATTTTTTTTTCTTTTCTTTTCAAGAATGATAGCTAGTTTCTTGTCACGTAAAACCTTCAAAATGCCACTTGAAAAATATGTCCATTTTTCACAGATGAAACCGTCAGAAGAATTAACGTGTTTTTCCCTTAATTTTTGTCGTCGATTATGCCCGGGCATGTATTTATTCGGGCAACTCAAGCACTACCCGTTCATGTGCAAGTCGTTGGAAGTAGTGTGGCTCCTGGGGAGAGAAATCTTAACTTCATCATTTTCGTAGGGAGACATTATAAACCACGTCCTTAATGTGATGCGTGCGCACAACGTGTGCGCAGTGACCCATTTCGATTCATACCATTCGCTGTGCAACAGTATGGGCCCTTTTAACGTTTGTTTGTGTACAGGTAATAATCAGGAAATGAACTGCGCATATCAGGCCGATTCACAGGTTTGTGTGTGAGGAGACTTCAGTGACTTGAAAAAGGGGGGGGGTTGTATAGGTATCCCTCAACCCCACCTAAAAAAATGTTTGTGTGAGAGTTTTGTTTTACATTCAGTTGAGGACCGTGAACAATAGAGGACAGTAGGGTCCGCGGTTGAGGAAAGATCCGCAGTTGAAAATCGTGTGCATAACAAAATGAGGAACAATATGAGGTCCATGATAGAAGGTATTTATACATTTGTGTGTTGGGGGGGCTATATTCCCCAATCCCCATGGGATCCCTGCGCATAAATTTGCTTGGAACACATAGCAATAAATATTCCCTTCCCCAGGGTTCCAACTCCCCCGTCAGAAGGCAAGAATGATTGTGTCAAACGTGTAAACGAGACTGAATAAAAAAGTATCATTTTCGATTCAGAGTAGGACAAACGAATGCACCGTATGTATTGGCAAAATAAATCAACTGGCTGCAAATATTAAATGAGGTTTCACTTCAGAACTCTAATCTGAATACAGTAGCATGTGTCTTAATAACCCCAGTGAAAACATAAACTAAGTTTTCTTTATGAGTTCAAGGTTTTTTTGTTTTTTTTTTTTGTTTTTTTTTTTTTTTCTGATTGCAGCACTATTGACATTTTGTCGTGCTTCAGAAACCATGCACCCGAGAGAAAGGCACTGAAAACAGGCTACTTATCTTTGGTATCTACACGTATCATATAAATACTGTGTCAACTGAACAATCATGAAAGGTTTAGAGCAAGGAATGACACTGTAGATGGAGAATCTCTACTTATTTAACCGGATATTGATTACACCAGATGTATTGCCGGACATCTCAATAGGTGGGGCGTGACCGATGTTGAAAATGCTTGATGGATGGGGGGAGTGTATTACCCGCGTAACGTTTTACCCAAATCAGTTTTCTTAAAGTACTAATCAATGTAGGTTAGGTTTCCAAGCTTCCATTGAAAAAGTTCCATACCTTCAATCCAGCCGCGGTACTTTCCCCGTATGTATACAGATATTGCTGCACATTCAAGCGCATGAACAACCCATGCCTGCTGCCCGGATGTCTGACAATTAGCGCCTCGTGGTCAGACAGAGGATCGTTGAATGTGTAGCACACCCCGTGGTCCGTGATGCTCCGGGTGAAGTTCCGGTACGAACAAGTCTCGGATACCCACCGACATTTGACCAGCATATCCTCGATCCGGTAAGAGGCGTCGATCATCCTGCCCATCAGCTCTTCGTTGCTGGACGAGTTGAACAACTTCGAGTCGACGAGCGCGTCCGTATCGGGCGGGGTAGCCGGGTTGGCGAAGATGTCCGACAGCAGCTGCACTTCGGAAGCGTCCAGGGCGTCTTTGCGAAGCATGTTGATGTTGCAGAGGGTGAGAGCTGGGAAGGTGATGTTGGGTGGGTACTGGACAGAGATGGAACTCATCTCTGGGTACTCGAACATCAGCATGATGGCACGGATTATGTCAAATATCAGCAAGGCAGTCATACCTGTCACAACAAGCAGCCACACAAATCTGGGGAACAAACGCAAGGTTATGGACGGAGACATATAACTTACATCTGATAATCGCGGTTACATGACATGCAGACGAAAATGACGCAAAGTTTTTGTTGTTGATTTTGTAATTAATTTTTTTATATCATGCGCAAACAGTAGCTTGACCAATGTAGCATTATAAATTGCTTTTTAACACACGCACAATCGGCTTAACCTCTCCAATTTAAATTCAATTATTCTTTAATGCCTCAAGCATAGAAATAGACTAATTGAATCACTAGTAAATTGTAATTCTGTACGCATTCAGACGGGCAGAAAGGGACATGTTACGAAGATGTCAGATGTGTATTTACAGGAATGGTTGCCATGTGGAGGACTTACCACATTAAACTGATGAGGTAAGTAGCGAAAACAAAGCAGATAAGATTGATTTACATGTTGGTAAATTCCTTGTTTTCAAGAATGCGTTCTTAAAGCAAAGGTATTTTCGCACACTTGTTAACCACATATGCAAACTTGTCACAGTGCCGATTTCAGTACCCTTAACACCGGTCTAGTTTGTTCACCCATCTGTGTCAATAACATCACAAGCTGTATACCATTGCAAAGGGGACATTCTGCTCTTCAAGTTCTAGAGATATGTTTGACTTTTCCATATATAAGGTAGTTTTGCTACATTTGCAAATAGGTCATTTGGGAGACATTTTGTGGTAACATTTTAGTGTCTATCTATTTTCAAACTACCAGAAGGAGGCCGAATTTTACAGTCCATATGTTGAGCGATGATAGTTTAGGCCTAAAAAAAAAAAAATTCAAAGTTTGGTTCAGATCAGATTAGGGAATATTGAATTATGGGACAGTAAAGTTGGAAAAAATTTGTGCACTTTCTTATGGGAATGTCTCCCTAATGACCCATTAGCGTTAATCAATTATTAGAGTAATTTTTAACTCGGTATACATTTAATGTGGACACCCCGTATTGCGATTTATTGACGAACTTGTCTATAGACACAACACGATTCCTTCAGCACACTCCTGCGGCAGCACCAAGCTGCAAGTCTCGGTCCATCTAGCGTAGTTAGATGCGGCAGAGATCAAAAGGGTGTATCCAGGGCCTCAAAAATTGGTCACTCCGTTTGTAGAGCCACAAATCTCCTGGTAGGCACTCTGGTAGCGATCCAGGGCAGTGACAGCCATGATGACAATGACCCGCCACACTTTCACAAGCCAGGGGGGTGGGGAGTGAATAATAATTTTGTCCAAAAACAAGCCAGCATATGGGAGTAAGCATTTCCACTGACGCATCTGTGGCAATGCCAGAATGATCCTTTGAATGAAACCCTCGGTAAAAGGAATGCCTACGCACAGCTTGAAAAGTCATGCAATTTGGGTTAGCTGTTGTGCAGTGTTTGGTTAAGAGATCAAAACACGTCTGCGGGACTGGGAACAACATGTGGCGAGCTCACTTGTGGAGAGGTTAAAACCAGATGAAAATTACGACTTGGAGACACATTGACAGCGCAAACCTATGGCACGGGAGACACGGGATGTGGAACCTTTATGGAGTATTTGTGAACACCTTCGAAGTCTTCTGATGCCACTTACCACGGTGCACAGCGATACTAAAATAATGTTCTTGCATGCTTCTGTGTTTGTTTTTAACTCCGTGCAATTTGAGATCTGCTTTGCTGACATCGCGTAGAAAAAGCGCACATGCGTGCACCAGAACACAAACAATCCTGAAATCAATGTCACATGACCTGTACAAGTCGGCGGTTGCAACACAAATTGACGTAAAACCAGTAGCTTTCGCGCCCCACGAATTTGACGTGTACGGTAATGCTCGACACAACAGTTCGTCGTACCGCAACTGCCTACGATATATCAGTTCTTATCTAAGGACATTTTGGAAGGCTTAATAAACTCTAGTAGACTATTACTTTTACAGCCGAGTTGTGAAGAGGCCACCCCCTCTATGCCCTGACAAGAGCGTAAATCCTGTGGAGATGGGGGGGGACATCCAAAGATTGGCGACAGGATCAAATACTGTGTAGGACGATATGAAACAAATTTTGATTCATTGACTTAAACTGTAGAATGGTTCGAGGCTTCTTTCATTTTCGTTCATGCCCTATTTGGAAATTATTTTGCCTTCTTCGGGGGATTTTTGTAAAAAATAAGGCCTAAAGTTATTAACGATTTTATTCTATGTTTAAATGACTCGCCGAGAGTGACACAAGAAATTAAAATAGTTTTTACAGAGTGACCATGCAGGAGTCCTGAAAAGAAGTAATGAATCAAACCATGCATGGGGAGTCTCAAATCACAAGCTGGTTTTTTAACAGTACAGGCAATTCACAATACAGCGGGCCACCAGGATTTTCCTGCAGACATGCCACATTTTTACGGTCGACGCTGCTGCGATTTAGGGGATATTTGCTTGATGAAGGCTTTCCCTGCGCCACACAAAACCACCATTCTGACTTCTGAACACCCGCTCGCAATAAGCAATTTCGAATTATCAACCACGATAACCAATCATTCGGTACAAATTAAAGTTTTCGCGCACAGCGCAGTTAGCAAATGAGACTTTGTCGACTATCCCATAATGCACTAAGAAAAGGCCTCTCAATGACAACCTCCTGGTGGCGCACTGCACTGTCAATCCCCCCTATTCAATTCTGCTTATTTAATTTTTTTCACTCACGTTTATAATGCACATGTTAAACAGTGTGGATACTTTCTCCAATTTCTTTTTTGAAAACAAAATAGTAACAATTTAAACGATACTACGATGAACAGTCTTCAAGACCTACGTGTAGAGCAATCCTGAGGAGTGCAGTGAGGCACAACCATTGAAAACATCCTTCTGACCAACCTGCGAAAAGTATGATATGTGCTGTTGGTGACGTAGCGTAGACCATGGAAAGTCGTGTCATCCCCAAACTGCTGAATTCTCGCCGCTAGTATATTCTTGCAGGTGTCTTTCGACTTCTTTCTTTTAAAGCCTCTTTTCCTCCTGGTGACCGACGGACGCCGTCTTTCCCGACCGTCACGAAGATCGTCGGTTTCCATGCCGAAATTATGATCAGTTCCGTCGCACGGACGGTTCATTGCAATAGCAGTGTTTCAACGTAACGTGTATATAGGCTTACGATGTGAACTCAACAAAATGAGGGTTGGTTTGACTAGGCCTGCTTGACGGGAAAAAGTCTGTCCTTGCCAGAGATAGGCGTTACTGGCTACGTCTCATCACCACACGATGCACACCGTAAGCTCGAAGTCAAAGCTTCAAAATTCCCAAATCGGCCGCGGCTTCCTTATGTCAAGAAAGTGCCAGCATAAACTTTGCATTTGCACAGTTGACCCATGTTTGTCTGTCGTTGTTGCTGGTATACATGTATGTTAAACTCTTCACTTTATTGATCGCCGAAATAAGGCCTGGTATTTGCATATGTCAATAAGTAAAGAGTATTCCAGCGGCTCTCTGACGTGACTGTAAAGAGTAAGGTATTGTGGTAACTGAAGAAATGGTAAGCATTTTCAATCCCTCAAGGGAATATTATTGAACCTCTGCCTGGCCAAATGAAATGTTAATTAGTAAGTATATATTACCTAAGTACATATTACATGTGACTAGATTGTACTCAACATTTGGCTTAAAAGAGATCCTACACTACCAACATCTCTACAATAAGTGTAATGAAATCCACACCGACCTGCAGTTTTTGCTGTTGCTGACAGAGAGCAACGACCAAGCTTCTTTGTGCTTCAGAGTAATACACTTGCAACAATATGTAACCACAGTGTAATCACTTGAAGAGGTAGGGAAAAGGCTTCAGATATTGCGACATCCAGGGGTTTGAGAGGTCGATTGGCTACCCAGAAACTAATATACAATGAATTTATCTTTCGGTAAAAATTAACATGAGAGAAAATAAGAGGCAATTTGTGTCCAAAACCAACTGGACCGATTTCGGAAACATGCAAGGTCATATTTTGTGTTGGTGTTGGGTTGAGGACGTACTTGGGAGAGAGGTACAGCAGGTATGCTTTAAATATGCATGACGGTACATGTAAGCTGGCATCGTTGCAGCCCAAATGCATTAAAATGAGGAGATTTGATGACTATAGAAAATGCACAGTATTATACATTAATCCCTAAGGTGCATAATTTTAAAATCTTACTCTCTGCTGGTCAAAATAATCGTGAGATTTGTTCCGAAATGGAGTAACGGGACGTTGAAGGTGGATAGGAGCGTACTTACGTCGCGTACACGTGAGCACTCGTGTTCACGTAAAGTGGCAGGAGACTATTCACACGGCAAGGAGAATAACGCGGTCTGCATAGGAGTACTCAGACCTGAATCTTATAGGCTGACAGAATCGCGGGTTACTTTGTATTACATGTGAACATGTGAAGTTTCTACAAAGACAGCAGCCCGTGTGCGTGTTTGTTTGTCGAGTCTACAATTTTCAATGTCTCGAAGAAATAGAGATAAACACGTATTGGATTCTTCTCTTGAAAGTGAGTGGATTCACTTCCTATGAAAGTAACTACAACTTAATCGTCGATCAGGTAGGACGACGGCATGGAACCTGTCTGTGATGCGGGGCTGCTGTGATAGTCCTTAACACGAACCTGGCGGTGGCCCAGCAGAACAGCACCCGTACAACGCAGTTGCGACACAACACAAGCAGTTGGCGAGGCTTATACATCGTTTTTCTAAATTTGAAGTGCTTTCACAGACACAGGATATTTTTCGAAGCAGTCCTCCAAAAGTCTTGGCATATTATTAAACTGCAACAACCAGGTAGGTATAAAACTCTACCCTTAATGCTTTGTACAGGAACGATTGATTCTACACGTTATTGCTTGGAATGTCGAGAACACCGAGTCCGATGGGGTCGTCCTATAACGTTCGATAATTTTTGGAAGAATGATTCCTAACTGAAACCACTCCAAGAAATGTTAATGCTAGAATGTTACATTTGTGTTACTCGAGTAGAATTTTGAAAAGTGATCTGGAGACGGCGGCATCGTTCCTAGGTATCGTTGTTCATGTAGGTTTGTTATTTTTTCATGAGGTTACGTGGAAATGAGATTGTACAACATAACAACCATTTTACTACCCGCAGCCCATGGGTTCTAGATTCTAGATTCTTGTCATTAACGATTAGATTAAGCTTTAGAATCTTTCATAAACGCAGATCATTCTTTTAAGTGTATTTCCTTATAAATTGTAAACTGCTTAAAATAATTGGATGTGTTCTTGTTTCAGCTTTTACCAACAAAACCCTCTAATAACCTTCCAAAGAGTACATTTAAGCATTGCTGGTGTCAGATTGTTCTGATAATTGAATAACCTATTTGTCATTTGTATGCGTTTCCACATACTGTTGAAAATGTATCATTATTGTCATCTTTGGCTACTTCTTTTTTATTTTTCTTCTTATTTGTTCTGTCATCGTTCGTTATTCTGTTGCTTTTCTTCTCTTTTCTTCTTTCTTATTTGAGTTGTTCCTTCTATCCCTTAAAGTTATTATCGTAAATATTTATAAAACAGAATGATCGATTTTTAGTAACATGGATATTTTGTTGTGTTTTGATTGATGTTGTAATGCATAATATCCAGTACAAACAGATTCCAGATCTTTTAAAAGAAATTGCTTCTTCTCTGGAATCCTTATATCTTTTTCTGTTATTTTGATATTCAATTGATGTGATTATTTCATTTAGGATATGGAAATAAATAAACAAAACTAAACATTAACATAATTTTGTTACTGTTTATCTGCGTACAAAAAGAAAAAATCACCAAACTGCACTGGTCTTTATGTAGTTAAGGTTTTCGGAAGTGAGCGGTCACATTCTGGCAGGATATTTATCTTTCAGGCCAACGTAATTTTCTAGTTTTTGTAAATTCGTATTCTAGTAACTATTTTATAAAGGCCTTTTTCTGAGGAGATTTTGTATGAAGTAAACGATCGGGGAAAAAGTACAAATTCTGAAATTGTTGCGCGGTTTTTTTCCTATTCAACGGTTCCAGAAGCGCGCCACCATAGGGTCAACTTCTAGGCTGTATTTGTGGTCGAATATTAAATTTTGGAATGTGCGAGCTAATTTGGAAGAAGACATGTTTCAAAACCAGTGGCACTCACTAAGAGGATTTGAATAGAAGGAGGTATGCTTCTCGAAAAGTGAGACGACAGCAAGCACATCTCAGTCTCTCAATGGAGCCTCCTTCAATCAATGCAATTTAATGGGTTTGGTCTATTTCGATTTCAGGAGCATGTTTGGGCAAAGCGAAACATAATTGTGGTTCAGCTTTTATCATTGGTTCAGCGCTTTTGGAACTCTGATTATGCACCTGTAACGTCATTTGTCCGACCTAACAAGAACCAGAGGCTGGGGTTGGTTCAGAGTCGGCTCAGGATTGCGTAAAATAAGCAGACTTTGTCTGTAATAAGTAAATTATACATTCTGGTTTTCTAAGCTAATTAGAATTTTGAATATTAAGCACTTTCTTCAACAATGTAAACACCCAATTAAGCGTTTAACTTCGAAATGCATTTAAACTCAGATCTATAACACTTTTTAAACATTTTTATTTTGACATGTTTATAAATAAACATACAGGCTACGACGCATTTGTATGCTGAACACTCTATTTCATTTAATAAACGCAGCTTGTTTATGATTAAATACATGGAGTTGTTTAGCATGTGTTAGCTTTTTAAACACCTTTTAAATTATAAACCTGTTTGTGTGTTTATTACCTAAATGCCTAAATACGTGTGGAGGCTAAAACACTTGTTTTTTACATTTTGACACGTTATAAAGGATAGAGTATTTATTAACTTCACGTTATCGGGTATCGATGGCATACATGTGTTCAAGTCATACAGAGTGTCATGGAGAGTGGCAAGCCAACTGCTACGACCTAACACATGAACACATATTGTTTATTTTTTTTCCAGAAAATTATCACTCATCCGAGATTCTGATAACCTGTGTAACAAACGAATAAAATGCAACTCTGAACAGTCCGATTTCTCTACATTTGCAACTCACAACAGCCCGCAGACGTGCGGGGGACGCGGAAAGAGATTGAATTACACATTCCCATTCGTGCCTGTACATGTACATACAACGCACACTAGTCGTGTGCTAAACCCTTTTGTCTTAACACGGTGTTTATTCTTAATGGGATTAGTCAAGTAAATATACATTCTGCATCTATATTTCATACGGTTATATCAGTTTAAATTAACCACTTAAAACATGAGATTTGAATTTCATCGGCACGAAAGAGTATTGGGGAAAACTGTGGAATTCGCATTTTAAGCTGCTTTAAACAGGCTTCTATGGTCCCTATGATAAACACTTTTTTATGTGAAACACGTTCACTTCTAAATGCACTTATGTGTTTAAGCGTTTTAAAACTAACTTTGTTCGATTGTTCGTTAGAAAATGGTGTTTCTTAAAGCAGTTTTTGGTGCATAGTGTTGACAGAATTCTCCACGCTTTAATGTTGTAGTTAGGTCCCGTGTTCACACCACACGCTGTTGCCCATTTTAATTGTTCCGTTTTCGTTTTGGTTTGCAAGAGTGTTCAAATTTTGTATGGTCTTACCTGTAAACGTAATCTTTTCGACAGCCAGACAGGGGTGAAAATAAACGCTTTACGAGGTACCTCTTTCGACCAAAATTTTATTCAACAATGATCAGGAAAACGATTCACTTAAGACTGCGGGCATCCGACTCAAGTTAGGCCTATTGGATATTACTGGGAACTCGAATAGTAGTGTTTTGCCCGCACCGTGAATACAATAACATGGGTATTCATGTCGTACGGATCGTAGTGTAAGACTGTTCTGTAAAAAAATACAGCATTCCTAAAAACAAATACAGCTCTGTAAGACTGGTAGATTGAGATCCTTACAACAGAAGGGGATAAAAAAAAACACACAATTAACAAAATGAGTTGTGCACAACAGGAACTCGTCCTGGCTTCCTTGACGTTTATATTGTTCCGTTCCCTCAAGGACGGATATGCCGTGTGAGCTCAACCAGATACAAACTGTCACGATTCTCATACTAATCAGTTAACCCTGTGTACTGGTAATCCTCAGCAAAGGGAAGGACTGAACTCTTAACAGGCAGAAAGAGATGAGTCCACTGGAAAAATTAATACACAAATCTCCATTATTCTTCCATTATGTCATTCTTCGAGAAAAAGGTATTTATAAACACAACACTAAATGTTACAGACATGGGCTCCTCAGCGCTAGCTAACAAAAAATCCAGTTCCAACTTTTCTGATTACATTTTTAACTTTTGTAACTCCGACACACGCGAGCGTTGCGAGTCTCTTTCCTCTCAAAGATCTAACGCAGATACCTCCTATGTAGGGTATTTATAGCAAAAAATAAAAGAGTGCAATCGGCCCACCTTAGACACATAGCAGCCCGTATCACATATCCGTAACACCTGAACCCTAAATTGGAGCTGAACGTCACAAGACTACAATTAGTCTTGATGACAAGCCGTTTCATAGTCGTGCGCTATATCAGTCGGCGCAGGTATTACATGGCCGCGTGTCTCGGCTTGTCCAATGACTTGACAAGTAGGTGTTTTGGTCTGGTACACTTATGACCGTGTAGCACATGCGTGCGCTTTTTGTGCCACACAAAAATAGACCTTTCCACTAACAAATTCTTATTTAGAAGCGCACGCGCGCAGATGGCATATAGAGGCAAAATCTTTAAATTGATAGGGACACATCATTTGATCTCACTTTTGCATTTTTTTTCACTAAAAAACCCACTGAAATTATTGAAGCTATTTCTGGTGTAAGAGGAATTTCTGGAGAGCAAAAAAACAAAAAACAAAAAAACAAATTAGGTTCCTTCAAAGCGCACGAGGGTAAAAGAAATCAGTTGGGTCCTGATCTGGGTGAGCTATGTATTAATAGAGCCTGAAAGTAAAGGCCACTCAGTGAGCTTCTGGAACCCTCGTGCGGCCTGCCTATGTGGATTTTACATGGGGCCGTCCGATCAGGCTCGATAATTTTTGGAAGAATGATTCCTTTTACTGGAAGAAACACCCATGCCGAAATTTTGCCTTTGTACTCGTCAAGTAATACTTAGGAAAAGTCACTGGGTGATTGGTAAAAATATATATATATATATATTCACAACCTTTCACTTCGGGCACTATCGTTCCCAGGTCCCCTTGTTCATTCACGTTTGTTTTCATTGCCCGTTCTTACGTGCATTGAAAGTTGCAAAGAGCTGCATGCAGTCGATGGACTCTTGATTCAGTCAAGTTGACCTGACACAGTTCTTGTCAGTAAAGGTTACATAAGACATTAGAATCTTTCGTTAAAGCAGGTTATTGCTTTCAGTTTATTTCCTTTTAAATTACAATTGTTTAGGTATTTTGGTCTGTTTTTATTTTGGCTTTTACCGTAATTGCTTCCGGAGTATAATGCTGCGCTTTCTTTGTACAGTAGCCCAAACTATGCAAACGAGGTTTTTCTACTAGTTAAATGACAATTTTCAATGTGTCCAACCCTCTTAACCATTTTCACGGGTGTTAGACCGCCGAAACTGGTTCTCGTCCGGTTGGATGTCAGGACTTCTTTTCCACTTCAATGTGCAGCGGTGACCTTGTCATTGAATGGGAGGTGTACGATTAATGAGAAAAGAACCAAAAAAGACACACTTTTCTTAATTGTGATGCAAACAGTGGTGCACAGAACCAAAGTACTGATGGAATCTTATGCTGCGCATGACCCTATTTATTGAGCTGCTTGGAACAAATTATTGATCCACCTATTAAGCAGCAGGTCAGCTGGCCAGAAGTTAGTGAGCTACATTAATATAACTGTAGACAGGACAATTATCAACCTCCTGCTGCTTAATAAATATCCACTGGACTAAGTGGTCCATAAAAAAAATTACCTACGTTAACGACTTAAACAAGATCCACGTCGTGTAGATTCTTTCCCGTTACACAGCACTTGCTTTCATATAGATTACATGAAATAACTGAGTCTTGTTACGGAGTGAAAACTATAATTGTCCCCACTCCTGTTGTGTCTCCGTGTCTCCTGTTTTGCGCCATTTTGCCCTTCAACTGATCCAGTAGTCAGGTGTCGGGACTGGACTAATGTCGTTGTTGACGGGAGCGCCTGTCTGTTTGTCCCTGGGGCAGCCCGCTTCAACTCTCATATTTATGTAGTCTTGACGCAGCTGTCTGTACGCCTTTTCCATGTTTTCTCCGAAGCTGTTCTCAAGCTGTGAGTCACAGTCGGCTTCTTCGGGCACCTCATAAACTTCGTCGTCAATGTCTGTGTTAAGCTCAGAGTCGTTCTGCGGAGAAACTGGGGGCATGTAAGTCTCGTCAGCCCTATGAACAAGATGGTTGGGACCTGCGCACTGCAGATTCAAAGCACGGTCTTCACACAAGGGCATGTTTCTGAATTCAGGGAACTTAGCCTTCTCTGCGGACACTGGTCCCCTCTGGTAGGTCGGCGAATCGTACAGGCCAATATCTTCTGTCGGGGTCCCGGGGGTCTCTATAGGCCCCAATCGACGGGCGTGATTGCTTTCCACTCGACCTCCGCTCCCTTTGTCAAATATCAAGTCCTGGTATTCGTCCTCACGGAGCTTCTCGTTTGTCTGCCGACCTCGCGGGGGCACTGGAGGAGGTCGGTGTTGCGCCTCCTGCCCCTCTGCCCTCGTTGTGCTTCGTCTGGTAGAAGACCTCGTCAAGCGTTTGAAAAGTCCTTCCTTGGGCATTTCGATCTTGACTTTCAACCCAGTTTCTGGGTTCTTCAGAACTATCTTGCTTCCCTCAGCCAGCTCCAAACCTGCTAGGAATCACGAGGTACTGCCATTAAACTGGTTGCACCTTTATATATATATTTGTATACACTAAATAAAAGCAGTGTGAGCCCGGCGTTGATACCAGCATTTGTGGCGACACTTCTGCCGATGGGAAGGCAAGGTCGTACTTCAAGCCAGACATATGCTCCGTTTCAAGTGATAAACAATTTCAAAGCACACAATACATCACCGAACGCACTGAGGGACAGATAAAATTCACCACACAGTATCCTTTTTGGGTGTCGGTTTTCTAAGGTTATTTAAAATCAGATGTCAGTTTCTACCAGACAAAGAACCTATAAATTGCTGTTTTTGTCCATTTTACAACACCATATGAAATAACCTGAATATTTGTAGTGTTCATTATCACTGTCTGTGATTGATATGTCGAGAATTCACGATGCAACCTTACCTCGGGACTGGTTTGGGGAATTGAAAATCGCATTCCAGTGTCTCATATCTGCCATAGTTACTGTCCTCTTTGTCTCGCTCCTTCTGAAACTCAGCGTGCCAAGGTACATCTGAAAGGCAGAGCAACAACATTCCACTAATTAACCATTGGGCAATGAGGAAACAGATGAATGGATCCTGGGAAATCCCTGCATTTCTCTGTGCCATCATCACGCGCCCTTTCCCCGTTTTTTTTTTTTTTTTTTTTCCATCAGCCCTGCACAAAGTGTTGATTTAATGCGAGGTCATTATATTTTTCCGGGAAGTTGTTACGCGGAAGCACTGCGTAGATTTTTGCGTACGTCATGTATACAGGTGTATGGATCCTGTCACGAACGACGTAAAAGGTCAAGTAATATTCAGTACGTTTGTAAAATTTGGAAATAGTACTTAAAAATGTTTAAGAATATTCACCTCTCAGCCTCTGAAGACTGGGAACTTGCCAAGTTCGAAACGTCAGGAAGCAATATATTTGATTGATATGTGTAGGAACTGTATGATATATTTTTCCTCTTTTGTTACAGACTCGTATAGAATATAATACCTACTTTCCAGTTCCGCACAACACTGTCTGTTGTTTTTGAACAATTGCTTGGAAAAGTTATGTGTTTTTCTCTGCTGTCATTTGCAATAGTTCAGGACCACGCTTACAAAATGTATAAACCTGGGGTAAGATACAAAATACATTAACCTGAACAAAAACTGAACTGAACCGAATTAAGCATAACAACCTGTTGTTTCTTTTTAATGTGTAACCCTCTATCAAAAAATATATATAAAATGTCATGCAAAATATCAAATGAGCTCAAAGCTCTATTCTGATGTTATGGAACACTTTTAAGGAGTTATGCAGTCTTTCAGTGAGACAACGGAACGCGGGCCAAGCGATACCACCAAATACCAACAAAATTCAATCATTATTGTCTTGAATTTTTGCAAATCACCGTGTTTATGCTCTTTCATGCATTCATTCAGTCTCCCAGAAAAGTTAACCTTTTTTTATTTAACAAAATGCAAATTAAAGAAAGCTACCTCAAACCTACTAGACGTGTGCTAGCCTCGAGTCAAGACTGATTTTGAAGTATATTCCTGAATATTACAAGAAAAACCGAGCTGGGCTAAAATACATGTTTCCACCGCCAAAAACTGTATTGGGCTGGGTAGCTAGTTCTCAAGCAACGTTTCTGATTGGTTTTACCTTCAGCCAGGGGCATAGATCCCTTGGGATGGGGAGTATATATCCCCCACAACCACGTTTTGAGTTGGTGGGCATTGAATCACCCCTTCCCCTGTTTTGTGGTAAGCAAAACAATTAAGTAGGTTGTAGAATTAAAACAGGTGAAGATTTTTGTTTTGTTGAAACACATTCAATATCTCTTAGAAAGGGACAGCCTCAAAAAAGCTAAACATATGGCATTCTGAATACATATTACAGATAAAATTATTACCGTGAACATCGACCTCAATACGGAGTCACATTGCGTACCCCCCTTTCAAATTTCCATACCACCACCCCTCCCAGCCTTCCATCCCCCACGGCACAAATTTACACAACTGCTCTCAGCTTATGCTATGTAGCCCTGTGTTCGTCGTTGACAAGAGTAACATGAGGGACAATTTTCTCCGTGATCCATAAACTTGGTCTCTCGCTGATTGATGATTTTGATGATTTTGACCGGGCACAGTGACATGACCAGCATCATAGCATGGGCATGATCAAAGCACACTGCAGGCCGTCACTATTTTCACGCCAAGGCAGGCTTGATACCAACTTATATTGTGGTGATTTCGCATTTGCTTTAAAACATCTTTCTCAACAATTCTGGCGTACTCCCTCTTTCAAGCGTGAAATCCAATGATGTTAGGGACAGACACCCCTTAGAAACGCTTGCAATTTGCTTTTTTTTTCACGAAGTGACGCAAAACGTTAGAGTCCCTTGGAGGACACACAGCGCTAATGTCTCAGGGCGTAGAAATAGAAAGACTCAAATTTGTGTTTGCAAGATTTTTCTCGCTGTTTCTCAGCGCGCGGACTCGCGCAAATACGAATGTCATTCTCCTATGTATCATTACCGAGTACGGGGATAGCTGAAAAGAAGGTTAGCTCAGATTTCGTTTTCGCATGGAACGCCATCTTTACTGATTTATCTCTGCCAAATTACTTGTGATTTCAGTCTGACCACTGTCATGTGTTTTATAACTTTCATTGAATCACGCAATATTTTTCAGTGCAGATTATTTGTCGAGCAGGCTCCTTGAACACTTCCTGTTTTGCCAACATCATGTTTCGTTTTCAGTAACAGGGCCTGTTACTTCCTTCTCCGAAATGCACAGTTGGGCAGCGTACAGTTAAGAAAATAGATGATCCCCAAACAATGTGTATATTTTATTTATATATTTATTTGTATATGGTGTTAAATGGATTCGAACTTGCGCAGCGATGGTGTATTGTTGATGGCCCAGCCATTCCATCTGAGGTCATGTTATTGTTGTCTATTTTTTAACAGTTTATTTATTTGGTTGTTTCTTACCTGCAGAAAGATGTAATTTTCATTGAAAGAGTCTGTCGGGTACAGTAGTTCTAATCTCCAGCATAATTGCACGCAGGGTCGTTTCCAACGTCCTGTATAAAAACACAGGCCCCCTGAAATAGCGCTGACTTCCGCGGATGGTGACGGTGTGCATTGTTTTCCCAGTTGAATCGTACCATTCCGCGGATGGTGACGGTGTGCATTGTTTTCCCAGTAGATTCGTACCGGTAGGTCAATCTGACTTCGTTCACTTGAATTCTTGGCCAGTGTGCGGTACGTATAGACATGGCACAGCCTGCGTCGTTTGGATTCACCCGGGAGAAATTGGCAGAGTTGCTTTCCTGTCCCGTGTGCTTTGAGAAGTTCGATGATGGCAAAAGGGTGGCCAAGTTTCTGCCCTGCCTGCATGGCTTCTGCGTGGACTGCCTCGGCCGGTTCGTGCAGGGTGCTCCGACGTTTAAATGCCCGCTCTGTCGGCGGGACACTCCCGTTCCGGATGGTGGCGTGCAGTCGCTGCCTGATCACTTCATCGTGACGAAACTCAAGGAGTTGGATGAGGTGCTGAATGTTGATGCCAACCGCCCGCACCACGTGTTCCGCTGCCAGTGGTGTAAAAATGAGAGTACAGCTGTTGGCTTCTGCCCCGATGGAAACTGCTTGGCTTTTCTTTGTGCAAGTTGTAGGGAACACCACGATAGATTGAAGCTGTACGACGGTCATGTTTTATACTCGATGGAGCGGCTGCAAGAGCAACCTGACATCTTACTTTCGCGGCACAAGCTTCAATGTGAACAGCACAAGCATGCCTTGTCCGTATTCTGTGACAGGGAGGGCTGCCAACGGGCAATGTGCTTGGTGTGCGTGACGACAGCCCACCAAGGTCATCGAGTCATCGATTTGGACCAGAAATCCTCCGAGGTGAAGGAAGAATTACAGAGTTTGGCCCAAGCGGCTGGAAGTAAGAAAGCTACGGCTGAGAAAATCTCCGGGAGCATTAGCACTGAAATCCATCAAACAAGCGTCAGGTTTGATGAAGTGATGTCTAGAGTTTCTACCGTGTTCGAAGGGTTGCAACACCTGCTCCAAACCCGACAAGAAGAAGTTATTTCCGACTTGAGGAAACTGTGCACCGACAAAACAAACCAGCTGAAGCTTCAAATCGATCGAGCTGAGTCTATGGTGTCACAGTTCGACTCAGCTTGCCAGTTCGCCAAGACAGCCTGCGAAATAGGCAACGCAGTTGATCTCCTCAAGACCAGAGGACAGATCATCACGCGGCTCCACGAACTCATAGCTCTTGATATTGACAAGTCCCTGCCTTTCCAGCAGGCTGATGAGGTCTTTCTCTCCTTCACAACAAATCACGACTGTGTCTTATCTGAGATTGAAAGACTCATACCGGACCTGGGACAGTTTAGCACATCCCCAGACAGCGCAAAACTGACCCCAGAGCTCAGAGTCGAGTTTCCTGGTGGACTTGGGCCGTCGATGAGAGTCGGGGCCGTACAAAAAATTCACATCTTCGAAGATACTGTATCAAGTTTGCCGGTGGAGACCCTAAGTGAGCGTTTGTTTGCGTACATTCGGTCCCCAGATGGCGGCACCACTGAGTGTAACGTGGGGAAACTCTGCGGCGACTTCTACGAGTTTGAGTTCCAGCCGCAGACAGCAGGAAAGCATGAGCTCAGCATCAGCATATCTGGTTTGCAAATCACTGGTAGCCCGTTCAAGATCAACGTGGTAGATGCGCCCTCGGGAGCCTCCGGTAACCCTTTCCCGTCCACAACTGACGACACCCAAGTCATGGTGAGTGACGTCACATGGACGGACGCCTTCGTCAGATGCGAGCACGCCGTCATTTTCAAGCTTCGCAGTCCGCAGAATTTTCCACTGCAACTTAGACAAATCAGCGTACAGTGCACAATGCCAGATCTCACAGGGGAAGGTCAGACTGGAAAACGCCCCAGTGCGGTGATGGTGACCACCAAGCCAAAAGATGCGTTGCCAAGCATTCTCCCTGTGCCAACGACAACAGAAGCTCAGATCTCAGAGACTGCCGACAAGGGAGCCTTTCGAGTAGCCTACACTCCACTAGTTGCTGGCAAACTGGTGATGAAAATCCTCGTTGACAGTAAACCCATCGTTATGAGCCCCATCCTCATCAACGTCAGCCCTTTACATCCTAACTCCACCGAGGTAGTCCCTTCGTGCCCTAGACGGCGATGCCACGAATTCGCAGCTACAGTAGATGTACCGTACACAGTGATTGTCTGGACACGGGATTACCTGGGCCGACGCTTAAAAGTTGGTGGCTATAAAATCACTGCCGAAGTTAGAGCTTCATGTTCGTCCGAAGCAGATCCACCCTGTAACATCCGAGACAACTCTGATGGCAGGTATGTAGAGTGCATATGACTTTCCCTGTACAATTTAGCATGTCTCCTTCGCTTACCAATTTCCAAAACTCCAAATAAAGAAAAGACAGAGTGGGAAGTTTGTGAAGACCTGTAGCTGAACCTGTGACCCGTGCCTTAATTTACCGGAGGTAACAATGTGATTGGTCGAGCTAAATGTCGGGAAAAAAACTTATAATCCATTTTAATGTGTAATGTTGCCAAAATAAGGGAAAAAGAGAAGGAAATCTATTCACCCTTCCTTACTATGTATTCATTTTGTGGTCATTGTTAAAGAAAGTGAACAAGTTTTCCCTTCTTGACATCTGTTACACAGGTAGTCAAGTGACCAGCATCGTTAATGCAAAATTGGGGGTATCCTTGGGACGGTCTACAATTTAAAGCTGGGTGGGTTGAACTTGGTTCAGTTGAACATTTACTCCGAATTCATCAAACCTGAATGACCATAATTCACGAGCGTCGTCTTTGTTTTTCTTTCATTCTTTTCGGTGAAACTACTGCCTCCAGCTACAGTATCACCTTCACCCCTCGTACTCCTAAACCTCACAACGTCAGCATCAACATATGTGGGTTCCCGATAAAGTCAGGTAATCCCGTCGTGGTTCCTGTTCAAGACGGTTTGACATTGCAGGAGCCTCCAGGAGGATACAAGTCTCCTTCTTCGTTGGCTGCGGACAAGGACAGGTGTGTCTGATCCGTTTTCTTGCACAGCTTTGAAAAGACCTTTCATTGATTGAATGTTTGGACGTATGAGATTGCTTCGTTTTGCTCTACATCAATCAGTACAAAAGAAACCTTTCTCTTTTCTGGGATGATGTGCGAGTATTTACTCCCAGAGGGTTGTCCAGGCTTTCCTGAAACGGTAAATTCTGTTACCACACAAAAGCCCTGTAGCTGCATAACAAGAAGAGTTTCATTCATTTGTTTATCTTTTTGATCCTCATGATGATGCTGAAAAACAGGTAACTCGTAACAATCTCTTAAAGGGGGGGGGTAGCGGGCTAGTGGGCTAGCTTAGTGGTTATTTCCTCGCCTTGCACCAATGAGGCCCGGGTTTGAGTCCCGGCTGGGCCAAGACTTTAAATGCATTTGGTTTCCAGTCCATACTCGCTCCGCGCAGGTTTTCTCCGTGTACTCCGGTTTCCTCCTGCGTCTAAAACTGAACCTTCTTCCTAACTCCGTAATGTGATGCTGATTAATAAAGTGTGTGAATAAACGTACAGTTATTGGCGCAAATAGCCTGAGTTGCTGGAAGCGCCATTACAGCAAACAACAAACAAGAAGAACAAGAACAACAACAAAAACAGCAAACAGTCCTCTAGGCTTGCAAATAGGCCTGGCATTATTTGACTCGTGCTGTTTGGTTTATCGTGGGTCATATCAATGATAGTCTCCAGTGATCATGAAGTGGAGAGAAGGTAAAATTGGAAGACAGTCAAGAGACCAGTCAGAGATAGGAAAAGCACTTGAACTGAAAAAGATTTCGCAGACGAGTATTAAACTCAGCGACTCGGTGGTCATTCACATCAAAGAGGCAGCCCAAAAAAATCATAGGCGTGGAACATTGTCAGGTAGATTTGTCACACTGAACTGACTTGAATAACGTGACGCACAGCAAGTTCTCAGTAAACGTGCGACGCCTACACATTGTCTTGTTGTGGCTTTACATAATAAAATGAATTATGTGCTTGGCCGGTCTGAGGCCCAGAGGAACGGAGGCAACAAATGTCTGGGCCATATTCAAGGGCATTGTCATTAACTAACGTTTAAGGCGTACCAATCTCAATGTATTCCCACTCATAGGTATCTTTTAAGTCAGTATTCTCCGTTGACTTCTGTTGAAGAATTTTAATTGATTTTCTAAAATACCCCTCCAGCAATAGCTATGGTATGTTCCTCTCGCAAGCAGTCGTTAAAAGTCGCAATGGAGTTTGGCATGTGCTTGGCACGTACTGCGTGAAACGGCGCACACTCAGCGTGTTTTGTATCACAAAACTGGCTGGGGAAATACAATGCACTATGTCGTGGGTATATGGGGTTTATTGCCAGTCTTGAGGGAAACTAGTCCTTACGCCTTGTGGAAGCTTCCCCTATTGAAATGTTGGACTTCAATTCCCTTTGGAAAAAATACTCCAGAGCCACGATCATGACATTTTAATCAAGCCAGGTTTTCCTCACCAGTGTTGTGTGGAACAAAAAAATTGCATACAACTAGCTAGGGCTTAATCCGAGTCATCTTTTTTTACTGGCCTCGCAACAGGCTGTCGACCAACTGGGACGGTTTAACTATGGTGACCCTCGAGGGATATCGCCAGTCGCGAATATTGCCGTCAATATTTTTGACCAAAATTCGCGACTTGCTCTTCCGTTGCAAATATTTAAGGCAATATTCTCGACTGGAGAACGAGTCGTGAACTTGGTCGCAAAAAATGACGTTAACATTGACAATTGGCCATGTCCCTCCAGGGCCACCATACTAAGCTCTCTTTTGTATGTGGGTTCAAAAACCCAGGACGGTAATGTAAAAGAATAACAATTTTAAAAAAATTAAACTGAATTAAAACAAAATGAACCTCCAAGCTACTTGTTGTGAAATTCCAGGCAGATAGTTTACGTGGCAGACGGAAAGAATGGCTGCATACACCAACTACCGATCCCAGACGGCTGTTGCATGTCCGGCAAGTTACCCATCAAAGTCAGTCTACGCCGGACGTTGCAGATAGCTGTCAGCACATCTGGAAAACTCGTTTTGCTGGTTCCCAACTCAAGCTGTGTAATCATCTGCAACAGGAAAGGAGAAGAGTGGCATAGGTAAGGATGGTCTCCCTCAAAAATGGCATCGGACGGAAAACAGTCGCATATAAATATCTGTTGTGATAAATTAACCATTGAAAAGGTAGATGCTTTCCTTTTTCCGCATGACGGGCTTTTGCCGATCCTCTTTACTGCATTTTTATAAAAGGGTAACTGTAATACTCTGCTGTCAAATTTAGTTTCGTGTTCTTTCATATGATCCCAGCAAGCAAGGTAATACAACGTGACAATCTGGCTTTGCCTATTCACCTGATCTCGTAGAGAGGGAGCGAAGGAAGGATTCCAAACGGACCTGGCAAAACGGTGATACTTGGTAAAACTCAGAAGCGACAAAAGTATCCCAGCATGCATTGCCTCAAGTTTATAAAATCATTTGAGCCAAGCCTTGTATCTAGGGGCTTAACCTTTTATTTATTTATTTATTTATTTTTTTTTTTTCGCACTTGAACCAACAAAGGGACTCCGTCTAATTATAGAAGCTAATTTCCGGAGTTCACGACTAGTGGTAAAACACAGTGGTGCTAAGTGCATAATACACGTTCGGGATTCGCAACAAACCAACGACCAGTGATCAACAAAGATATTAGACAAATTCCATAGAACCTCTCTTAATAAAACATTACCGAGATTCAAGGCCATTGGGGGTCGGTCGTCCATTTCTTTCTTTTCAGATTCAAGAGCGTACAGAACCCCCACCATACAGGGAAAGATTTTACCGCCTGCGTACATTTTAATAAGCCATGGAAAGTAACAACCAGCAACACTTTCTGGTGTACCCTTGGTGGAAGAGACGGGGCGGAAAATTTGCATTATAGCTCGCAGCGTATCGTTGGAAAAGGGATGGAGTCGACCCTGGACAATTTCATACATATTTTATCGAAACCTTGAAGGAATGTTTTAGGTGTCTTTAAGCGTGCAAACCTCCACTGAACGTTTTCTTTGTAGGTGGATATTGCCTACGCTAAGTTAGGACTGGTTCCAACTCTGTCCAAATCAAAAACAATACACGTGCCTCGTATTGGTAAAATAGTGTTTATTTAACTTGTTCTCGACACTGCAGGTGGACGTGCTCTGAAAAGAATAGCGAACCGACCAGTATCACTGCTCTTGACAAGGATTGCGTTGTCATCGGCGACACCAAGTTGCAAGCCTTGTTTGTCTACGGGGTGATGGGCGAGAGCCTCGTTACGATTAAGCTACCCGACGGCTCGCTGGGGGTTGGAATACAAAATGTCTGCTCCGACGGTAACCACAACATCCTTGTGGCCACTCACAGCAAACCGTACAGGATCCTGCGGTACACCACGACGGGAAGCCTCGTCTCTGAGATAGACTCGCCCGCCGGGACTACACAGCTGGCCGTGGCGGCTATGCCTGAGGGCGTTCTCGTCGTGTCCGCCCTCGGCCTAGTCCTGGTTCTGGAGCTCACTCCCGATCGTGAGGGCGCTGTGGTCGTTCGCAAATTCCTTACGGACTACATCTACACAGGGTTGGCTCATGCAGGGAAAGGGTGCTTCGTTGCGCTTGACCCGGGAGAAAGACACGTGGCAAAATACAAACATATCTCTCCCACCGCAATTGCAAATAGGCAGGAGAACGGAAGAAATGTCGTGGAGTAAAAAAAAATCCAAAATGATATAGACTGGCGATCTGAAAGTGTAAATAAATGCAGCGAGAACAGTTAAAACAAAGTTGTGTCACCAGGATACTCGAAATTCCAGTTTTATTTCTACTCAAAACCAATACTTTTCTTTTTTCCCCTGGGATAGGCTCCTGAGTGTACGGGTAGAGTAGTTTTTAGCATGCTGGATAAACTTTTTTGGTTGGCTTGAATTTGTTTTTGGTCATCTGG